>JAURVB010014895.1:0-10410 GCA_033002965.1 Piper betle
TTCCTCCATCGTACTAGAGTGCAGTGATAGCCTCCCCATAAAAAGGCTGAGTGCAGTGATAACCTCCCCATAAAAAAGCTACGGCCGGGGTGTGTGAGGCACTGGCATTAGAAGTGGTTGTGAGACCTTCCCCACAAACGGGCCGTAGTAATCACCTGAGTGCAGTGATAGTTTCCCACGAAAAGGCTATGGCCGGGGTGTGCGGGGCACTGGCACTGGGGATGGTAGTGGTAGCCTCCCCACGAAAGGGCTACGGCCGGGGTGTGTGGATCACAGCAAATACCTCCTCCGCATTGTTTTGGAGTATAGTAGAATCGCTCCACCACATATGAAAATGAACATAGGGAAATAGTGGAATGTACTTGACTTGTTTTATCTATTATACTACTTAGTGTTGCAATCAGTAATGTGGAATTTCCTTCACAGGTGTGCAGATACGAAATTAGGTGATTGACAACCAGAGCATGGAGCAAAGTAAATATGGGGACTCCCTTTTAATTTATTTGAGAAATACGTGTGGCTACTGGGTAACAGTCCAAGACTATGCGATCTTTATATATGTGTTTGTTAGAAATGCTAGACATATTTGCTAAATTGTGAGTAACACCTAGCTAGCTAGGCCCACAATGTTGTGAAAAATGGCGGGTCGTTACTCATCATTTTCATTTTATATTTTGAGAGAGGACGTCCTCCTCACCCTAGCCGCCTTCATTCTCTCATCTTCTTCTCCTCTCCCGGTGCCGGCTTCCTTCTTGCTTGGGTATTCTTCCTATCTCCCTATTCTTAATTTTCATGCATGCATATTTTGAATTGATAATAAGCTTGAAAATCGTGAGAATTAAAGTTTAAAATTGACAAGAAAAGAACTAAACTAAATTTTATAAGACTGGAATCCTTGGCATGGCCAACAGAGTTCTCGTGTTCGGCATGATGGAAAATCATAGGCAAAGCTTCACCAGGGATCCATTGCAGTGGATGATTGCAAGCCAAGGAAAAGCCATAGCCCTCCCGCCAGCACAGTCCCTCGTGGACGTCCTCCTCGCCGGGAAACAGGGTGACGATCATTCCAATTTATGGCCAATCTCGCTTGGTCAGACGCCGGTCCTGAGGAAGCGGAGCCTCAGGTGAATAAACATTGTAGCAAGGTGCAAGAGATCAATCAGTGGCAGAAGTTGTCACCTTTGATGCTTTTATCCGTGGATGCCGGCCTGGGGTAGTAAATGGCAAAAACAGAGGTGATAGTGAGGGTGAAGAAATTCGGCCGTCCCGGGTGGCGATCTGTTCCAATCTGGCCGGGGAAGGTTGCTAGAGGGTTGAGGGTGTTGAGGCGACCACCTAATTCGGGCAGCAATGCTCGCCGGCGGTGGAATCGATGACACGAATGCGTCGCTAAGCGTGGCGATGCCGGCATCGCGGCGGCTGGAAGCTGGTCGGGGTCGACCGGGGTGACACTGCAACGGCATGGCGGGGCTGGATGGTGACGATCGACAGTGGCCAGGGGCGAACACCGGCGGCGGCGACAACGTGAATGGAGGGTGGCTGGAGTCGGGAGCGGAGAATGGCATCGGGGAAGAAGAAGAAGAAGGGGTGGCAAACATGTAAATACTACGTAACTCGGCAGCTGCTCGACTTAAAAAAAAAAAAATACTAACTCATAATAAATCCTTTAAAAAAAATTATTCTAATGGGTTATGGGTCAATGTTGCTAAGCTAATAAATTATTGTATCGAAATCGCCATAAGTAATAAAAATACGGTAATGATAAACGCTTGATAATTAATCAGTGTACTACAATCAATTAATTTAAATCGGATGGTCATAAGTAATTAATAAAATAAAGAATATCACCTTACCATTAAATTTAATACTAGACAAATAAAGTGATTATTTTAATAACGAGTTTATAAGGTAGAGAATGGGTTATTAAATTATAATTGTGTAAAAATCACAATCGTTGGATTGGTAGCGCCCACGCAACATGCACGTGTGCTGTCGGCACTGTAGCATGCACCTACTGCTCCATTCCTCTCACTGCTCGATACCAAATACGGACCCAATTCTAGGCATGCTTGGTATGGGACATCGGCATGCTCAGCATTTCAACCTGGCACTGCTGCTGCTGTTGCCCACATGCTCAGCCATGCTCGGTTCCCAGCATGGGTACGCTCGCGTCCACTTCTCGTAGCCTTGCTCCGCCAATGCTCAGTACTTGCTCGATCACAGCAGCTCACCATGCCACAACATCGAACTCATATTGAGATTTCTTGGCACCATGTAGCGCTATGCACGGCACTTGCTGTCTGGACCAAATACTGCTACATGCTGTCCCGCACTAGTCACCAACACACCATGCACCATAGGTCATTCCTTGCCTGCAACTACAACAGAGCTTAGCACAAGGTAAGTTACACCTGTCATAGCACAGACTATCCTTCTTGGACCCGGATAGCACCGACTATCCGTCTTGGATGCGGGATGATCAGGGACAACCGCCCAAACCCTAGCTCCCTGGGCATCTCACGGTTACATTTTTAATAGTTCTCCCCCCCCCACCAATAGACCAGCGCTAAGCCCTGCTCCATTCTTCCTGACTCTTGCTCCCCCATTTGATACGAATCCATTCCTTTTTCCAGCTAGTCTCGCTTCTCTAATCACCCTTCCACTTCATAGGACACTCCATCCACCCCTTTGGAGTCCCTTGGCCGATGGCCCCTTGTTCCAAAATCCGCCCTACCATTTCCTCAAATTGTTGACAGGCTGTAGGGGAGCTCTCTCCGGATGAGTTCTCGTCGGATTGACTAAATCCTTGTGCAAATGTTTGAGCATGCGAACTCTTGAAACCTGGGTGAAACTTCAACCAGAATGAGATATTTCCTATTGTCTTCTTCACCCCAAAAGGAACCTCGTACCTGTGTACCACCACTCGATGCACCTTAGTACGCCTAGATTTTTGCCGAAATTAGTGGCATGAGCTTCAGCATTACTCTGTATACCGTGCTGAATGATGCCGCACTCCTCCCTGAGTCGACATATCCCTCCATTTGGCTCATTGCCTTGGCTAACTTCATTGCAAACCCGTGTGCAGCTCAACACTGTACTCCACCTCCCTGTAGAGTAACCTCCCGTGGGAAAAAAAACCGTTACAATATTTCAGGGACGAAATATTTTTAAGTTGGGGAGATTATAAAAACCTTGGAAAAACAAATGTGCAGATATTTAAATTAACTTCCATAGAGCTATACTTACTCATAAAGAAAGACAAGCCTAAGATAGGATAATGAGATGAGTAATTTTCTCCATATACCCTATTATATTTTCCAGGACGAAAATTTACAAGCTGGTGGATTGTAAAACCCTGAAAATAATTAGGTTAATTTATTTAGGGTTTTGTAAATCTTAAAATGAATCAATTATTTAATCAAATTAATTCATGGAAATCAATATTTTATCAATTATAACCCATTCATAGTTTTTGACCTTTCGTTATCACGCGGATATATTTATGAGTAATTATGTTCTTTTATATAAACTTTAATATAGTGACTTCATAAATTCCACACATATTTATAAAATTTAATGTAATGACTTCTCGAATTCCACACATATTCTTCTATATAAAGGAAAGTTATGTTGTTAAATGAAACATCCTCTAGATAGGTTGTGAGCACATTTGACAAACAAAGGGGAAGACTTTAGGATTATTTGTTATAATAGCAGGTTCTTCACCAAATTTTCACGCCCGTATAATTATTTAAAATGTTGTATTTTCCCTTGTGGACAACCTGGTCAGCCTGCGCCCATATTCGACCACGTTGCACCGAGTGCAAACAAGGTCGCAGAATTGACTTAGGCCGACACAGGCTATGCCCTTTATAATTCAATAATGGACATGTCACAAAGGACCTGACAGCCCATAATACAATAAATTAGACATGGCAAATTGGACTCGCCTGCCAATTATGGACATGGTAGATTGGACTCGCCAGCCAATTACGGACATGGTAGATTGGACTCGCCAGCCGATAACAGATATGGCGGATTCGACTCGCCAGCCAGTAATGGACATGATGGACTGACCCAACAGCCAAAAAATTGGACATGGTGGATTGGACTCGCCAGCCAATTACAGACATGGTGGAGTGGACTCACCAGCCAATAACGGACATGGCGGACTGGACTCGTCAGCCGGTAATGGACATGATGGATTGACCATCAGCAAATAAATTGGACATGGCGGATTAGACTCGCTAGCCAATTATGGACATGGAGGATTTGACTCACTAGCCGATAACAGACATGGCAAATTGGACTCGCCAGCCGGTAATGGACATGATGGACTGACCCATCAGCCAATAGATAGACATGGTCGGACAGACCCATCAGCCAACAAATGGACATTGTGGACTGAACCATCAGCTAATAAATGGACATGTTGGAATGGTCACAACAGCCAATATTATAGATATTGATAGGGAGTTTATGGACTTGTTTTATTTAATTATATGACTTAGTGTTTAATCACTAACGCAAAATAGCCTACGCAGGTTAGCAGCTGGAACTAAAAGACTAAGAGATGACTGGGTGGTTCTTCTACCAACTCAGGTTGTGAACAGATAATAAATAGACTTCTCTTTTACTTTTCTTATGTTATAAATGTGGCTGTGGGAAATGTTCCAAGACTGTGGGATGATTATTTCATACATTGTCATTTGAAACATAAGTTCTTTTGAGTTAGAAATGCTAGACTTATTTGCTTTCATATTATTCATGTAACCTTTTAAGTAACACCCGGTCTGGTTAGGACTGGTCGTTATAGGGTTGGTTTTGTAAAATTTTGAGTAACACCTAGCCAGCAAGGCCCACTATATCGTGAAACATGGTGGGTCGTTACACAAGGAAGAAGCCTCACCGGTAAGGAAGAGGAGAAGAAAATGCGAGTAAAGGCTAGGGTGGAGGACGTCCTTCATAAAATAAAAATGACGGCTAGGGTATTTGAAAACACCCATATTTCACTTAACCGAATAACCGGGTAAATAATTAACCAGGTAGAATTAGCTGGGTAAAGAATATAACATGTTCGGTTTTTCCTGTACCACGTCCACGTCCAATTATTATTATTATTATTATTTTTCCACAGTCTTTACACAAACCCTCTCTTAGGTGACCCAATAAATCATCACACAAGGGAATTGGGTACTTACTCTTAACTCTGGTGTAGATGGCTGAATTTTTCCCCCAAGTCCAGCAACTCTCCTAGCTGAACCTTAAGCCCTGTGAGTTTCCAGGCGACATCACATATAGCGCCTTCGGTGGTGCCTCTCTCCCGAAACTAGCTTTATCCGATGTTCGATCACTCTGGGAGGTAACTCCTCTGGCAATCCGGTAAGCATTACGTTGGAATCCCCATCCAACAACTCTACCTGTGAATCCGCCACTGCCACCATGCGGTCCAGCTAGATCTCTACCATCACTACAAGACTAGTCAAGGATCCACTCTTGCACCCTCCAGCACTCTGCGTTGCCAACAAATGCTCTCCACTGAAGGTGCTGTCCTTGACCCCCGAAGGTCCTCCCTGGCCATGACAAAGCTTGCACCAGCCATGTCCACGATCAGTATACCCCCAAGCTGTGGAAACACTCCCACACTGGCTGTCCTCATGTAGGCATTTCCAATGATAAAGTCAAATTCATCCATTTCGATCACCATTAAGTCTAACCAGCCCTAATAGTCTCCCAAACAAACCCTAACATTTCTGGCTTACTGTACACCTTTTTGCATGTGAATTGACTACCTTAACCCTCCTTTTCGCCCAGTCCTCAATGCTCCAAAGCCATCCCCTTGGAAACAAAACTGTGCATTGTACCAATATCAATCAGAGTTGAGACTCTCCTCCCGTTCACTAATCTCCGAATGAGCTGGGAGACTATCACTAATCACAAAATGAATTTGGAGACCACCTATTCTTAGAATGAGCTTGGAGACAATTTTTAATCTCAGAATGAGCTGCGAGACTATGACTAATCTCAAAATGAATTGGCAGACTACCTAATCTCCGAATGAGCTGGGAGACAATTTCTAATCTCAGAATGAATTAGGAGACCATGACTAATCTCAAAATGAATTTGGAAACCACCTAATCTAAAAATTAGCTGGGAGATGATTTCTAATCTCAGAATGAACTGGGAGACCATGGCTAATCTCAAAATGAATTGGGAGACCACCTAATCTCAGAATGAGATGGGAGACATTTTCTAATCTGAGAAGGAGCTGGAAGACTACTTTTACTAATCTCAAAATGAACTGAGAGAAAAATTACTAATCTTAGAATGACTTGAGAGATAATTACTAAAAGACTTGTAAAACTATAAAAAAAACGTGAGAAATGATCATAGGGATTTTATTAACTTGTTTTATTTAATTATACGGGGTGGTGGTTTTATCACTAACCTGGAATTGCCTCCGCAGGTGAGCAGCTTTGTAACACCCCAATCCGGTTTACTCTCAACCCGGACCGGAACTGTTACAAAGGATCGAACTACTCGTAAACCGATTAAGTTGGCTGACCCAAAACCTAAACGGCTACGACATAACCCTCTCGACGTCTCAAGATGGAGCATGCCGCTAATGCGCAAACAATATATAAATGAGATGCAAACCCTAACAGGATATTACGTGAATGCTATGATAACACACCAAAATAATTAAAATAGCAACAAAATTCATAAAACCTGGAAATAAACGGACACACCCTCCCCTAAAAGTGCAATAAGGGGACGACCTGTTAGAATACGACATAATATAGTATATATATAAAAAATAATTTATATCGCAATTGACTTCAAATCATCCACACATACTGTAATTGGGTCTAGCCCACCTGTAATCTCATACTCAGCTCATTTGATTCCTTTTCACTTCAGCATAGCACATCATTAGAGCTTTTCTCAAAACATTTTCACATAATTCTAAAACAAGGCATACAAGCCTCACAAACACATGCATAAATACCAATATGTAAATCTACTACAAAAGCCAATCACATCACATCTTACGCAAAAGTCGGCACGGCACCAGGTATGTGTGTGCAATGCAAGCGCTACTCCTTCGTCAAGGCCGGCATACGCCATTCATCATTCTCACCTACATATAGTAGAAAAATGTTAGCAACTGGTGTCACTGGTCTGAAAATAACTAATATCAAACTAGAACATGAGAGCAAACTCTCATGGAAAGCAAACCATCATATATATCTTCCTCAAGAACTCTCATAAGGGCAACTACAGAGGAGCCGTCGAGCAGCTGACTCAACAGCATCCCGATCTATCTGGTACTGTGCCGCTCACGACACTTCTTTTTCAGTACTTCATGTAAAACTTTTATCCTAAGCCCTCTTCGAACCTCCATATTACTCCTGGCCTTGAGCACGTAGACCGAGCACTCTCAGGCAGTCGCCTTTAGTACCCTTTGAACCACAAGTCCGGACATGCGCTGTACTAAACAGTACCCGTAAACCTCCACGTCCTCCGGGTGTGAGGAACTCAAACGCGGAGTTGTCAGGATCCCTCGGGAATGGAACAGTCCGCTGGCACTAATCCAGAGCCCGCTTTGACCGGCACGACATCCACTCATGGTACGTGTAGTCGACTCATCTTCTCTTGTCTCACTGAAAACTCGATAAAACTATTTATAGGGCTGGGTCGGGATTTATTATAATAGGCCCGAAGGCAACTTGAGGTGGATCTTATTTTCGAAAACAAACTCGAGGGATCTCATCCTCGAGGGTTATTAATTCCGAAAACCATCGACCAGGTGACCCGTGTTAGGTGGGGTCCAATAAATCATCCACTTGACACGTCCTACGATCAATAAATCAAATCACCGATAGAATAGAGCGATAAAACCTGAGAAGCATGTCCTAACGGACCTGTCAGAAGCTCCAAGCGCAGTCTCGTGCCTAGACGGCGAGCTCCTGCAATGAACCTACATGAACATAACTATTTACTAACGCCCATACATATATGATGCACACCTATATAACTAATATATCCACATTCATACAATCATCTAATCAAACATGACAATCATCTCAACAATCACACTAAATCTCTGATTGTCAAGCAAGTTAATAATTTTATGATTTCCTACGTTACTTATTACCTAACACTTTTAATTACAATTTCAAAGCATACCTATTCTAATTGGGTGACAATGGTTTAATCAATTTAATCCGTTTAACTTAATACTAGCATGCAAAAACCTAATTTGTGTAAATTCATAATTTAACTCGTTAACAAGCATTTAATTAACTATTCCATGGTTTACTAGCAATTTCATTACTGAGCATTTACATCACACAACACAATCTATGTAATCATCACATGTTTATCATAATCACGATTAATTAAACTAAAATCATGAAGTTAATAAAATTACTTCTAATATGTTACTATGACCACAACATGTATGTAATAATTCTAAAAAAAGAAGGAAGAACCACCTCGTGATCGGAGATGAAATCGGTGCCGACGGACGAAGGTGGTGAAGGCGAGTCGGTAGTTTTCTGGTGACTGTGCCGATAGTCTTCCGGCGACTGCTTCGGCGAGGCAATCGGAGGTAGGGGTTAGCACCGTCTCGGTGAGCTGAACCCAATGGTGGTGACGACGAGGGCAGCCATGGCAGCGATGGCCACCGACGGTGGTGTCGAATGCTGTCGGGGTGGTCGGCCGCTCTAATCAGACCCACGCCCAGCCTTGATGGCGGCACTAGGCAGGGGGAAAGGTAGGGGAAGTCGAGGGAGAAGCTCCGACGTCTTGGCAGCGGCGGTCTGTTGTAAACAGATGCAGAATCGCGTCGGGAACGGCAGGAAATCGAGGGCGATTTCGGGCGTCGCGACGGCTGGATGGTGGCTGGGCATCATCGAGGCGGCAAGGCGATGGCACGACCGGGTTGGGTGGCGTCGACGGCGGTGGCAAAATCTCAAGGCAACGGCGGTGAAGACGCGGGTTGGGGGAGGTAGATGAGAAGTATAGGGGGTGGCAAAGTTGTAAATAAGACATGACTCGACACCGGCTCGAGTCAAGATTGATAACGGACTCGGAATAAATCCTAGAAAAATCCAGAAAAATTGGGAAAAATCTCATAAAATCAAATAAAACACCACAACATCCAAATGACATGTCGTAATGCATTATTAGGCCTAAAGTAATTCTACGATCATAACATAAAAATAAAATAAAATCATCAATTGTATACTCTCATATCTACTAATAACTCAGTCTGCTGATGCGTATCTGATGCTATCATCGATACTTGGGTATACATAAACCCTCATAGCACGTGCGCACGGTTGGCCTCGGCCCCGACACGTGTTCTGAAAGTTGAACCGACTCAAACTACGGTCAAACCGACCGGCTAATGACTATAAAACCCTGACTCGAGTCGTAGGTTTTATAAGCTTTGGACGAAAGAATTGAAGTGTGGTTGGTGGTTCTTTACCAACCTAGGTATGATGAATCGATAATAAAGTTGGACTTTATTATTATTCTCTTGTGTTATA
This sequence comes from Piper betle, assembly GCA_033002965.1. Classification (NCBI taxonomy): domain Eukaryota; kingdom Viridiplantae; phylum Streptophyta; class Magnoliopsida; order Piperales; family Piperaceae; genus Piper; species Piper betle. The sequence continues at coordinate 9,558 of JAURVB010014895.1, forward strand.
AATGTGGTTATGGGAAACGGTCCGAGACTGTGGGATCGGTTATTTTATATTTTAGAGAACATGATATTATTGCTTATGATTCATATTATATGTTGCGTGACATATTTGTTGTATTTAAATTCATGTTCTAGAATGTTACATGTACATTACCTATATTTTTAAGTAACACCCGGTCCGGTTTGGGCGGGTCGTTATATATTATCATTTCACACATTTCATATTATCGTTTCACAAGTTTTTTAGTAATTGTCTCTAAGGTCATTTTAAGATTAGTCATTTGTCCTCAGGTCATTCTGAGATTTGTAAAAGTCATCTCCCAGCTCATTCTGAGATTAGGTGGTCTCCCAAATCATTTTGAGATTATTGATGGTCTCCCAGTTCATTCTGAGATTAGAAATTGTCTCCCAGCTCATTCTGAGATTAGGTGGTCTCCAAATTCATTTTAAGATTGTCATTGTCTCCCAGTTCATTCTGAGATTAGAAATTGTTGTCTCCAAGCTCATTTTGAAATTAGAAATCGTCTCCCATCACATTTTGAGATTAAGTGGTCTCCCAATTCATTTTGAGATTAGCCATGGTCTCACAATTCATTCTAAGATTAGAACTTGTCTCCCAGCCTCATTCTGAGATTGGATGGTCTCCCAATTCATTCTGAGATTAGTCATGGTGTAAAACCCACGATTCGAGTTAGGGTTTTATATTCAGAACCGGTCAGGTCGACCGTTATTTTTCGAGTTGAGTCAGTTTAAGGACACGTGTACCGAGCTGACGCCGGTCGCGTGTATGAGTTATGAGGGTCATGCGTACCCAAGTATATGATGATAACGTCATGAACACAGCAGAACAGAAGAGC
>JAURVB010014896.1:0-35975 GCA_033002965.1 Piper betle
GGCTTGGGCGACTTCTCGACCTCGACCAGGCACATCCTGCAATTACCGGCGATGGAAAGCCGGCCATGGTAGCAGAAACGGGGGATGTCGACGCCGGCGGCCTCACAGGCTTGGAGGACGGTGAAGCCCTTGGGAACACTCACCGGGAACCCATCGACAAAGACCTCCATGACATCGTCGGGGCCAGTGAAGTCGAGCCTGGCACCTCCGACGGGGGGGCGGCAGCTTGTGAGGGCTCGGGGGCGGGGTAGGGCCGGCTCGGCGGCGGAGGCGGCGCAGGCATCGGGGGAGGTGGTGGTGATGCGGCGGAGGAGGAGTCGGCAGGAGGCGAGGCCGGGGAGGGTGGCCGCTGGCGACGACCGGAGAAGTCGGAAGGGGAAGCCCATCGGAGGTGATCGCTTTGGCGAGGCGCAGGCGTTGTTGGGCGATTAACCGGGGGGCCTTCGTTCGATGGGTTGGGTGAGGAGGAGAAGCAGGGGTACTTACCTCGGAATCGGAGATCGACACACAGTAAAAAAAGCATGGAAAATATCAGCGAAATTCGATTTTTTTTTAAATAATCAAGTTTACCAAATTATATCATTAGACAAAACTTTTATATCAATTATTACCAAATTCTATTATTTATTTTTATTAATATCAAAACAGATAATAGATAAACATTATAAATTTTACTAATTATAAAGATATATATATATAAGATTTATAAAGATACATAGACTCTAAAATTATATTATTGATGAGTTAAAAATGAAAAATATATATTTTAATAAATTTTGGACTATAAAAAATAAATTAAATTTTGGACCATCAAAAATAAAAAATAAAATAAAATATTTTTGGGTGTTTGAAATTTGAATTTGAAATTGAAATATTTTGTTTAAAATTAAATTTTTTGTTTTATCTATTATATTTGTATTATGAATTGTTTTTTTAAAAAATAAAATATCATTCATTATATAAAATGTAAGAAAAATATGCTTCAAAAAATGTAAAATTAGATTTCGGGTATTTATGTCAGTAAAGTATATATTATGAATCAAATATTTTTAAAATTTATAAATTGATTATATATAAAATCACTTGTGAAATTTTAAAAAAAATTATTCAATTATATTCGAGTTTGAGTGAAGTCTCAAACTAGCCCGATTCGGTTACTATTTTTTTATATAATTTATATTAAAATTTAATTTATAATTAAAATATCTCAAATTTGATAAAAATATACATAAATGGATAGTTTAATTATGCATAAATTTATTTAAATTTGATATCATAGATATTTTATAAATTGGTTATATTTATGTAAAGAAATTTAAAATAAATATAGTCAAAAATTTTATATCTTGTATAAAGTATTGAGCTTCATGCCAAGTCAAGTTGTGCAAGTACAAGTCAAGCTCTTTTAAACTTCAAATTGAATTTTTTTGAGTTAAGTATTAAATTAAATCGAGTTTAATTAAGCCTTAAGCTACCTTAGAGAAAGCGAAATGAGGTGGTGGGCCTGCTGCTGCATGACTTGGATTGATATGAACCGTTGATGATGTAGAGCCTTCGACATTAAGCAGCATGATTAGATACATTATTAGGGTGGGTCTTTGCTATTAACCATACTACTGATTCAAATTCAATCTTAATTTGTTTTAAAAAAAATTAATGATCGATCTTGTTTAGAATTGAGTTCGACTAAGTTAGTAGAATTTTTTCTTAAAAAAGAAGATTATATAATTTTCCTTTTATGTATAGTATGCAAGATTAGATACACTTATATTAAAGATGGACTTTAATTATATAAATATTTTTTTATTAAATAATAAAATAGATTATAATCATATAATATTATATAAATGAACTCCCGTTGAATAGTAAAATATAGTATAATTGTATGACATCTACACCTTCTAATTTTGAACATAGACTCAGATTAAATGAGCGGAGATTATCATTATTTATTATAGTTTGTTTTTGTTTTTATTATACTCTAACTTGTTGAATCTCCTGCGTTTTCATCCAAGCCGAACTTTTAATTTATCTTTTATTAGTGAAAATAAGAACAGATGTGTTGGTTGGGAGAAAAATATTTGCATTTATATGTTTTTTTCCAAGCAAGTTATGTTTTTTCTTAAAAAATAGCATTGAATTTTTATTTAAAACTTAAGTTGCCTTAGTTTATCAAAATCATTATTGATTAGTATATTTGAAAGAAATCATTTCTGAAACTTCAAATATTTTATGGAAATTGTTAGTTAGTCAAGCTCTTTATTATTTCAATTAAATTTCTCGCAAATGAATAGATGCTATGTGCCAACAATTTTGGTATTTTCTTGTCAAAATTCTGTTTTTTATTTGTAATTTTAAATTTCAAGTCTGATCAAGATGAATAAAACAAACCAATGATTATTTAACTCCAAATCAAATTTAAGAATGTTATGAGAAATTGCCCTAAATTTAACAAAGTGATAGTATAATTAATTTTCTGAATTAAGTAACATCTACGCCCTTATAAAAGTGTTACAATCTATTTCCTTCATTATATTTCTGTTTTCTGTGTGCTGTAATTGATTATATTCTATAATAATTTTATTCCCATAAAATTCATGCCTAACAGTATAAAAAACCTGTTTAATTTAATATTTTTATTATTTAATTTACTATACTAAAAATAAGAGAGTATTAGTTTTACCCTAATTAAAATTTAAAAATATAATAAATATTATTTAAATATTTATAATCTCACTTGACTTAACGCCGTTACTTAATTATTAATACCTAGCAGCTTAGAATTTTTCATTTTTTATATTAATAGGCCACAAACCAGATTTATTTATTTTCAGAAAAATATTAGAGTACAATTGTACCCAATTAGAAATAATAAAAAAATTGATAAATTATATTTGAACAATTTATACTTATTTTACTTAATAAGATATTATTTACTGACTATAAATCCTAGAGATTTGAAATAATTATTTCTACAAAAAATAATAATTTATAACTTCTATAACTACATATAAATTTGTAAAAAATATCATAAAGCCTTATTTAATTCGGCATCCACAATGATAATTGTCGCATAACAATTATATATATATATATATATATATATATACACACACACACACACACACACCAAAATGCTCATATGCACTGCCTTGTTTGGCAACGCATAGGCGGCTTAGTAAATGTGGGCCGTTGGATAAAAATCCAACAACCCACACTGTTTTATTTTTTTGCCCTTCCCCCTCCCCCTTCCTGTCATTCACGCCGCCCCTTTGGTGCTGCCCCGCCCTGGCCTCGGCCAAGTCTCACCCCCCCCCTCGGCCCCTCCCACAGCCGTGTTCCCCCACCACCCCTGCTAGCAACTGCGGCGCCCCCACCCCCCCGAACGAGCCCCCCCCCCCTCTCTCCTGCCGATTTTGGCTGCACCCCTCCTCGACCCTGCCTTGCCCGCAGCCATCCCCCACCTCCCTGCCAGCAGCTGCGGCAGTCCTCCCTCCTTGCGTTGCTCCTCCCGCTCACGGTCGCCCATGCCTGGCCGCCCCCGCCCAATCGGTGCTATGCGTTTCCCAGTAGGGCCCACCCAACCCCGAAGCGGTGACAATATTGGCCAGCGGGAGGCTTGCAACAAGGTCGCCGGCGGGGTGTGGCGCGTCAAAACAAAGGGGGAAGAAATAGGGGGAGGGTATTTTGATAATAAAAACTTAGCTCGATCGGACTCAAGTTAATATTACGAAATAAAAAAATCATAATAACAACATAACTCAATCCTGACTTAAGTTAATATTAAGAAAAAAAATTCAAAAATAAAATAATTTCGTAATAAAAACTTTATTCAATCCTGACTCGAGTTAATATTACGAAATAAATTTTAAAAAAAATTTATAATAAAACTTAACTCAATCTCGACTTAAGTTAATATTACGAAAAAAAATTTAATAAAAGAATTTCGTAATAAAAACTTTACTCAATCCCAACAGGAGTTAATATTATGAAATGATTTTTTTAAAAGAATAAAATAATTTCGTAATAAAAACTTTGCTCAATCTCGACTAAACTTAAAATAATTTATTATGAAATTATTTTATTTTAAAAAATTATTTTGTAATAAAAACTTGACTCGAATCAATACAGAATCAATTTTTTACAAAATTAAAAACTTGACTCGGTCCCCCATAGGATCGAGTCAAGTTTTTATTACAAAAATATTTTATATTTTTAAAATTTATTTCATAATATTGACTTGAGTGGGGCCGAGTCAAGTTTTTATTACAAAATTATTTAATGCTTTTTAAAAAAAATTATTTTGTAATAAAAACTTAACTTGAGTTGAGACGGAGTTAAGTTTTTATTACGAAATTATTTTATTTTTAAAATTTTATTTTGTAATAAATTTATTTTGTAATAAAAACTTTACTGAGTTCCTTTGGGATCAAGTAACGTTTTTATTACAAAATTATTTTATATTTTTTAAAATTTATTTCATAGTATTAATTCGAATAAGGACCAAATCAAATTTTTATTACAAAATATTTTATTTCTTTTTAAATTTATTTTGTAATAAAAATTTACCTCGAATTATGACCGAGTAAAGTTTTTATTATCATATTACCCTCTCTGTTTTTTCCTCCCTCTGTTTGCCACGTCACCTCAGTGTCGGCGACCTTGCCGCCGACTACCCATGGGGGGGGTGGCGGCTGCGAGTGGGGGCAGTGGAGCAAGGGGCCGGGGGCGGGGGCCGCAGGGGGGTGGGCTGCAGCGGAGGGGCTTCGGGTTGAATGAGTGGATTCAGTGGGACCAAAGCGCCCTTGCCGCGCAAAAATTGTATGAGCTAGAAAATAAACAAAATGCTACGAGTGAGGAAAACACAGGAAATTTTTATGTGGCTTTTTAGGGTCAAATTTGAATCTGTAAGTCAGTCCACGATGAGATTGGTATTCACAATCCACTATTTCTTCTTTTATTTTTATATTTTACACAATAGTGAATTCTGCCATTTTTTACTTGATATGTCTTTGAGATCATAGACTTCAATGTCCTAGTTTGTCATTTTCTTGTCTTTAAATCTTCAAAATAACCTTAACACTGTGTCTGAAACATTCAAAACTATGGGGTAACGAGTTTCATCTTAATCTAAGGTTGAGAAGGTCTTTAAATTATTTCAAGAGTGATAATTAATTGAATCAGACTAATTCAGGTTGATTCAGAACAAATAAGTGCTTAACCAGGCCGGGTGGCACATGCAGGGTTTTGGATATTTTTGGGTATGCCAAGCTATAGGTTGTACACGGTGCGCCAGCTCTAATTCGGGTCATAGGCATGTTGCGGATGCGGTCTGGCTTTGTGGTCGCGGTTTGAGTTAGTTCGGATCCGATCAAATCGTCGGGCAGTGGGATGTGGTCTCAGACACGAACAATATAAATGGGCCCGACATATCTACTTAGGCGGGTGGTGCAGCTGCGGCGTTGGTGGCTCAGGCGACAGCGGTTGACACGATCGCCCATATCGGTAGATCTCCAATTGGTGAGACTCTTGGAGGTGGTCTGACGGTCTATTGTGTTGCCAACGAGAAGCAGTGACAGTGGAAAGTTTTGGCAAAAATGGTTTTCAGTTGAATTTTGTCTCCATTTTTTGGCAAAAGTGGCAGCTTACTACAGCTTGATTTGGGTTTGTACTCGGAGACAAGGGCGATCGATTGGAGACATTGGCTTATCCTGCGGTGGCCTCGGTGGGTTAGACAGAGGTAAGAAAGATAATTGTGTTCTGCTGTTGCACTTTTTTGGTGGACCTCTTTTGAGTAGTTTTTCGGCGATTGGTGGCTCTTCCGAGGGCGGATCTCAACTCGGGTTTGTTGACAGTATTGAGGAGAGTCTGTTAGAAGTGTCGGTCTAGACAGAGGCCGCCTGGGCTGGCTTTATGCAAGCTAACAAGGTGGCTGTTTGATGCTATTTTCTGCTGCTACACTGCTTCGACAAGCCTTTTCTTGAAGTTTTTCTAGCAATGGCGAGCTTCTCCACCAATAGTTTTCATATGGGTAATGTTCCCAGTTATAAGGGCAACTTAGTGGAGGTTGTGGATGTGGCCGGTGATGGCTTGGATCAAATGAACGGAGGCCAAAAACAAGGCTGCTTGATGGTAGCTTCACAACTTTGGCCAACACTATAAAACCCATGAGTCGAGTCACAGTTTTACATTAGTGAACCAGTTAGTTCAACCGCCTATTTAAGTCAAGTCAGTTTCATGAACCGCATGCTAAGTCGAAGCCAAATGTGAGTTATGAGTAATGAGGATTATGTGTACCTGAGTATATGATGATAACGTCAGAAAGATGATGAGAAATGAGTTATCAGAGTATATAAGAGTATGTGATTATTTTTTTATTTATTTGTTCATATAATTATTTTTAGCCTTAATAACACATTAGGACATGTTATAGAGCAGTTTGGGTGGGTTATTAGTTATAGAACATGTCATTTTGATGTTATGATGTGTATTATATTTTTATGAGATTTTTTCCTATTTTCTTGATTTTTTAATGATTTATTATAAGTTGGTTATTATTTTTAACTCAAGTCAAGTTTTATTTATGAGACTACCCCCGAGACTTTACCCCCACCGTTTGCACCCCTAAACCCCTGATTGCCACCCTTCACCGCCCCGACATCACCACCGTTGTACTACCCCGAGCATCCTCAGCCATTGCCCGACCTCCACGACACCATGCAATCATGTAGTGCTCCCGACATCGATTCACCACCGTCCACGCCGCTCCGTCGTCGTTGTGGCTGTCGACACCCTTCCCCTCAACCTAGACGACCTTTCCCCCACACCCAGCACGGCTCGTTGAAGCCAACCAAGGGCCGATCGGGCAGAGCCAACCAACCATGACCGACTCTTTGTCGCTGTCAGCTATCATCGCCGCCATTGCCATCCTCACAACGACCACCATTGGGTCTAGCTCGCCGATCCGATGCCGACCCATAACCCCAATTGCCTCCACTGGAAAAATATCCATAAAATCACCGGAAACCAAATTCGGTGAGATGTCGTCGAATCTTCTACCAAATTCATCTAATTGAATCCGATTGAACTTCAGACACTGCCGAGTGCTGAATTCGAGTCTCAAACTGTGCAACAAAACCCTAGCCATCGTCGATTACAGACAACGCGAGGTATAATTAACTCCGATTTAATTTCTTGAAGGTGATAATTATTACTACAACATGTTAGGATTGATGGATTTACTTGTTAACTATTTTATTGTTATAAAAATATAAATTGCTTGAGGGGTAGTGGGGGGAAGAAATGCAGGTGGTATTCTCCTAATTAAAAGTTGACTCGATTCCAACTCGAGTAAAAAATAATAACTATCTCCAAATAATTCAAAAAAATCTAAACAAATATAAAAAAATATCACAAAATATAATACACATCGTAACATAAAAATAACATCAGAATGACATGTTTTATAACTAATACTCACCAATTTTGACTAAGTTAAAGTTTTTATATACAACTGATTTGGACTGATTCAACTGAGCCAATTCCTAGCCGATTTAAACCAATTCAATCAAATTCAGTGACTCCTTTAAAAAGCTGATTCAGATCCCAATTTTAATTTTTGCAACTATGGGGAAAACTGACGACCACATCTTAAGATAAGGTGTGTGTTCGTCAAAGTGGGTTCTGAAATTGATGAGCATTTGTTCCATTCCTCAGGGGTCCTGATAACTTCACCTTTAAATTCTTCAAACCTGGAGAAGTGTGGAGGTTTACGAGTACTGCTATGAAGCGCATGTCTAGACTTGTAGTTTCAAAGGGTACTAAAGGCACTTGCCTAAGAGTATTCGGCCTCTGTACTTAAGCCAGGAGTTATACAGAGGATGTAGAGGGCTAAAAAGACAAAGATTGATTTTTTCGCACAAGTGATAGTTTAAAGCATAGTTGTAAAAATTGGAATCAGAATCGGAATTGGTTTTCGAAGGAGTTAGAATCGGAATCGGAATCGGTCTAAATCGGACAGGAATCAGTTCAGTTGAATCGGCCTGAATCAGTCCTATACAAAAATTTTAACTTAATCAAAATTAGTGGGTTATTAGTATAGAATATGTCATTTTGATGTAATTTTCATGTTATAATGTGTATTATATTTTATGATATTTTTTCATATTTTTTTGGATTTTTTTAAAATTATTTGGAGTTAGTTATTATTTTTAACTCGAGTCGGAGTCGAGTCAACTTTTAATTACGAGAATGCCACTTATATTTCATCCCTTTCTCCCCTGCCGCGGCCGCCCCGCCCTCGCCCCGCCGCCGCCCTATTGCCCCGTCGCTCCCCCTTCTCACCTTCTGCCCCGCCTAGCCGCCCCGCAGCTCGCCCCGCCCCGCCTCACCGCCCGGCCCCGCCCTCGCAACTCGTCCAGTCCCGCCTCGCCGCCCCATCGCCTCCCTCGCCGCTCGCCCTCGCCTCCCTCGCCACTCGTCGTCGCCACCCCGTCCCACGCCGCAGTTGCCCCCCAGCCCCGCGCCCCCCCCGGTCGCCCGTCACCTCCCCACCACCGGCCGAAATTGGTCGATTCGAGCCGATTCCAGAATTGGCTAGAATCAGGTAAAATCGGTCCGAATCGGCCGATTCGCAGACCGATTCAGAGCCCGACCGTCGACCAATTCTGAGTGGAATCAGTCGAGTTATGCAACAGTGGTTTAAAGTAGCCAATGAATGAGATGAGAAAGAAAGGAGACACTGTCGTGTGAAGTCGACGGCTCTTAGTTATTGCCCTTATGAGAGATTCTATGAGGAGGAATTATGGGGTTTTCATTCAATAGGAGGGACAACTCTTCTGTATCAGTTTGTTATTAGCTCTTTATGGACCAATAATGCTCATTACTGACGACTTTTTATTATCTATGTAGGTGACCACTGCGAGGAATGAGCGCTGTCAGGACTGCAGAGGAGCAGCACTAAAATTGCACACACATTTACCTGTGAATGTAATTGATGATGATGAATATAAATTGTTTTGAATGATGCCAACCTAAATGTGATTTCTCTGAATGAATGCGATGTTTTTCTTGTGAATGAAACTTTGAATAGAAATGAACAGGTTGAGGAATAGAGTCTAGACTCGGCTTAGAATATAAAGAAAGTAATGATAAATAGAATGTGAAGGAAATGTTGTGTTTTATACTGTATTTCCTTTTTTTTATATATAAATATATACTGCTTGCGGTTGACAGGGTGGTCATTTTTCCACTTTTAGGGGAGACATTGTCCCTTTTGTTTTAAAAATAGCTATTTTCTCTAAACATTTCTTTTGTTTGCTTTGTTTTATACTTGATTGCATACCACAGCATGTATCTAGAATAACCCTAGAACCTAAGTATCTCATCCACGCATTGTATGCTTGCGTCATCATCTTGAGACGCCGAGGATAGATCCAGGTTGGCTTATCCAAATCAAGTACATTAGTGAATGGTTTGGTCGCTGATAATATTTTTGGATTGGTTCACAGGTGAACCGAAACGGGGTATTATAAGGATCTTCTCGAAGCTTTTCCATTGAAGGAGGTCTTCTCCAGCGATGGCTCTCAGATGGGTTTTATTTTTGGCTATGAGGGGAACTCAATGGAGGTTGTGATGTGGCCAGCGACAGCCTGGGCTGGCTGTACATATGCTGAAAAGGTGGCTACTTGTTGGTATTTATTAATCCAGCAGGGGCTTCTCTTGGCTTTTTCGGCGAGGGTGGCTGTTGATGGCAGTGGTTCTCAGCTGGGTTGCATCGGGGACACTCCAAACTCTGATTTGGTGGGCTTGCGGGTTGCCAAAGATGGATCGTTGGTGAAGGGCTCCTCCCCTTCCTTCTTCCTTTCCTGCTTCTTCTTCTTCTTCTCTTAGCAACATCGAGCCTCCCCCCCCCCCCCCCCACTTCAGAATTCTCTGGCAAAGCACTCGGCTGGGCGGTGTGGGGACGGTGTGGGGAGCACTCCAAAGTCAACAACAATGGGTTGGGGTTCACTGGAGATGGATCTCCGGCAAGGGGCTCCTCTCGTTCTCCCTCTCTTCTTGTATGCTTTTTTTCTTCTTTAATTTTCTTCAAAACAACGAGCCTCCCCTTTTCCATCATTGATGTGTATTTATATAGAGTTTTCAAACTCTTATCTTCCCCAGCTAGGTTCGTATTTGACGACCTAAATTCTTCACTTGCCTCCTCTTCTTATCCACTCCTTTTTCTTATCCTATTCCTTTAATTTTGAAACCACCATGGACTGTTACTAAGGTGATGGCTAGTTGTGGAGGCATAGGCTCGACCAGGGGGTTCAATCACATAGTTTGGATGAACAAAATCATTTTGATTATTTTTTAACGATCAAGCACGAATGATAACTCTGTAAAAGAGTTATTATTCTTTGCATTTCATGTTGATTTTTGTCATGTTTCAAGTAGTTTATATTTCAATTTTTTTAGTTTAAAAGTTTATTAGATATTATTAATAATGTGAGAAACTATTGTGATTTTGGTATAAAAAGTGCTAATTAATGTTGTTTTAACAGGGTATAAGAGTTAGAATACGATTCAGAATCAATTCGAGGCGAAATCAGGCTAAAAAGTGTGGCCTAGAATTTATAATCGAGAGCAGAGTGCTCGAGCCCTGGGAACAGAGCGCTCGAGCGCTAGCCTTTTTGTTAAGAAATGTTATGGCCGAGCGCTGAGTGATCGTGCACTTGGATTTTGAGTGCTCAAGCGCTAGTGGTGGAAAACCTGATTTTTCTAGTATTTTTGGAGATCTTAGTGGACCCCACTTGAAAATATTTGGGTGGATACTTTAAAAACTTGATTAGGGTTTTTGAAAAAGGGAACAACATTAAACGGCGAGGTGACGGTATAAAAGACGAGAAGGAACGACGAAGACATTGAATCAAAAGAAGAAGACATTTTCCCCAAAAGAGTTTTTCTTTATTTTGATTTAATTTTCTTTATAATTAAATAATATTTTCCTTATCACATATGAATTTATTGAGTTTAATTGAATATTTTATCGAGTAAATTATTTTTTAGGATTTTCAATGGCACGTAGTGCATAGATTAATAAAGGTTATTAATTTTTATTTATGTGATTGTGATGTTGGATCATCTATTTTATTATGTTCTTAATGCTATCATTAGCCTGACCACCTATTGTTAGATCTAGAGATTTGATCTTGTTTAGTGATAGAAAGATAAAAATTTTCATTGAATAAAATAACTTTTGTTTGTATATCTATTTTAGGTGATTTACATATGAGATAGAGATATACTCATATGTCTTAGATATACTCATATGTCTTAGATATACTCATATGATGTTAAGGGCAAAGCTTAAAGTATCATTTTGCGTATACAATTCTATAGAGATATAGGAATTAGGTGCGAATGATAAGTTTATAGTGAATCAAGAGATGTCATAAATAATTAATTTGCGTGGTTAATGATTCAAATGTGTAATTCATAGGTAGAAGTTATAACTTTAATCATATAGGGCATTAGGTGAAATTGAAAATCCTATGTTTGTCATCGTGAAGTTAATATTTGATTTAAATATTGTATTTTAAATTAGTTTAGTCTTAATCTACAATTTAATCATTCTTCGAATTCATTTCTATTTAAGTATAATTAATTAAATTAATTTTGGTAACTAAAAATGTAAAACCCGCGATTCGAGTGAGGGGTTCATATTCAGAATCGGTCGATTCGACCGTTATTTTCGAGTCGAGTCAGTTTCAGAACACGTGTTCTAAGCCAACGCCAGTCGCGTGTATGAGCTATGAGGGTCATGCGTACCCAAGTTGTAACACCCCAAATCCGGTTCACGCTCGTGAACCGAACCGGCATGTTACAGGCCCCGGTTAGGTCGGCTAACCCGAACCTAACTCATGCGGATCCAATCTCGGCGTCTTAAGATGTAGATACGACTTGTCATGCATGGATAAATTCATAAAACCCTAACATGATACTACATGGATGACATGCAACCTAAACTTCACACCAACACAATTACAATCAAAATTAGTAAAAATTATAAAATAAAAGGGACAGAATTTCCCCTAAAAATGCAATTAGGGGCCACCCTGTCAAAATACATATATTACAAATATATATACATATATCAACAATTTCATTCACACACAATTCTAATCTACTATAATCATCATTCTCTGAACTTTGGGTCCTAACCCATCATACTTTTGCTGCGCTACTCTGATCATTTCATTTCATGTCATTGTCATGCATCAAACATTTAATCATGTCATTCACAAAATAATAACATAATAATACAATATTAAACATTCAGAAATCTAACATGTGTGTGTGCACAAGACCTCATTGCTCCTCCGTCCAAGCTGGCTCATCCATCTCGTGCTTATCACCTACATATATATAAGAAAAACGTCAGTAACAAGCGTTACTGGTCCGGAAAATAAAATAACTATAACAAACTGGCTATGAGAGCAAACTCTCATCTGAAAGAAAACCATATACTTCCTCAAGAACACTCTGAAGGGCACTACTGAGGAGCCACTGGGCTGCAGACCCGGTAGCATCCCGAACTTACTGCTCTGCTGCTGGTACTGTGCTACTCTCAGCACTTCTTTTTCAGTACTTCTCATGAAACTTTATCCTAAGCCCTCTCCTTACCTCCATATTTCTCCTGGCCTTGAGCACGAAGGCCGAGTACTCTCAGGCAGTCGCCTTTAGTACCCTTTGAACCACAAGTCCGGACATGCGCTGTACTAAACAGTACCCGTAAACCTCCACGTTCTCCGGGTGTGAGGAACTCAAACGCGGAGTTGTCAGGATCCCTCGGGAATGGAACAGTCCGCTGGCACTAATCCAGAGCCCGCTTTGACTGTCACGGCATCCTCTGCATGGTACGTGCAGTCGGTTTCTCCATCTCTCGTCTCACTGAAAACTCGATAAAACTATATATATAGGCCTGGGAAGGGATTCATATAATAGGCCCGAAGGCAACTTGTGGTGGATCTTGTTTTCGAAATCATCCTCGAGGGATCTCATCCTCGAGGGGTTATTAATCCGGAAAATATTCGGTTAAATGACCCGAGTTAAGTGGGATCCAATAAAACACCACTTAACCCGTCCTGCAAATAATAACATAAACATACAATAGAAAAGCGTAAAACAAGACGAGTCCTAAACGGACCTGGTAGAAGCTCCGAGCGTGTCATCGCGCCTAGGCGGCGAGCTCCTATTCCGTACCTACACATCAAAACTAAATACTAACGCCCGCTAACTAAATGATGCATCAAACTCAACACAATTAAACACAGAATCATCATCAAAATAACCATCAAATAATTATAAGAGTAAATAATCCTAACTCAACTACTCATACCATATTTTATTCTGTTCTTCTAAGTTGCATCATACTAGATTAACATGTTCATACACAATTCATCTCATTAGATCACTTCATTAACTAATAATCTCATCATGCACAATTATCATGCTCAATTTACTTACTTCATTAAACCACTTAACCTCCATAAACTATCAATCACATCATGTAACTTATCACTTTATTTGTAATTAAGCATTAATCACATCAATAATTAGTCCTAGCATGCTGTGCTAACAATAATCAATTTTAAATAAATCAATCGGAGGTAATTATACCTCACATCGTCGGCAATCGGCGACGGCTAGGGTTCCGTCGCGCGTCTCGGAGCTCGAATTCGGCGCTCCTCGGCGTCCGACGTTCGATCGGGCTCCACTGGGTGAGCCCCGCGGAAGATCCGGTGGATTCCGGCAAATCCCAGAAATTCCGATTTTTCCGGCGGTTTTCCGGCGACTTCCGGTGGTTTTCCGGCGACAATCGCCGGCAGCATCTATTGGTCGGAAAGGGGTCGTGTTGGGTACCCTCGGAACCGGCTCGGCGGCCCCGACTCATCTATGACCTCAGCGTGGCCAATGGAGGCGGCGGCTCGCCGGAAAACGGCAAAACAGAGGCCGGCCGTGGTGGTTGCTAGATCCGGCCGGCCACGGCGGCGACGGCCTCCGCTCCGGTCAAGAAGCGTCACTAGGTGGTCGAGGGTGCTGAGGCGACCATCTGATCGTGGTGGCGATGCTCGCCGGCGGCGGAATCGGCGACGCGACCGAAATGTAGCCGCGGCGCTAGGTGGCCCGATTCCGACGTTGCGGCGGCCTGGCAGCGGCCGGGGCTGGTCGGGGTGGCACGGCGACGCCGTGGCGGAGCTGGGCGGCGACGATCGGCGGCCGGGCGGCGCCGACAGCGGCGGCGGCGACGCTGCACAGTGGCGGCGTCGGGGTTTGGGCGTGGGGAGAAAATGGCGTCGTGGAGAAGAAGGGTTGGGTGGCAAACTTGTAATTAAGACTTGACTCGTCTCCGGCTCGAGTCAAGTATCATAACTAACTCGTATTATGTAAATCAGCACATGCACCCGAATCGGCGCGGCGCCGATTCGGGTGCATGTGCTGATTTACATAATACGAGTTAGTTATGATACTTGACTCGAGCCGGAGACGAGTCAAGTCTTAATTACAAGTTTGCCACCCAACCCTTCTTCTCCACGACGCCATTTTCTCCCCACGCCCAAACCCCGACGCCGCCACTGTGCAGCGTCGCCGCCGCCGCTGTCGGCGCCGCCCGGCCGCCGATCGTCGCCGCCCAGCTCCGCCACGGCGTCGCCGTGCCACCCCGACCAGCCCCGGCCGCTGCCAGGCCGCCGCAACGTCGGAATCGGGCCACCTAGCGCCGCGGCTACATTTCGGTCGCGTCGCCGATTCCGCCGCCGGCGAGCATCGCCACCACGATCAGATGGTCGCCTCAGCACCCTCGACCACCTAGTGACGCTTCTTGACCGGAGCGGAGGCCGTCGCCGCCGTGGCCGGCCGGATCTAGCAACCACCACGGCCGGCCTCTGTTTTGCCGTTTTCCGGCGAGCCGCCGCCTCCATTGGCCACGCTGAGGTCATAGATGAGTCGGGGCCGCCGAGCCGGTTCCGAGGGTACCCAACACGACCCCTTTCCGACCAATAGATGCTGCCGGCGATTGTCGCCGGAAAACCACCGGAAGTCGCCGGAAAACCGCCGGAAAAATCGGAATTTCTGGGATTTGCCGGAATCCACCGGATCTTCCGCGGGGCTCACCCAGTGGAGCCCGATCGAACGTCGGACGCCGAGGAGCGCCGAGGTCGAGCTCCGAGACGCGCGACGGAACCCTAGCCGTCGCCGATTGCCGACGATGTGAGGTATAATTACCTCCGATTGATTTATTTAAAATTGATTATTGTTAGCACAGCATGCTAGGACTAATTATTGATGTGATTAATGCTTAATTACAAATAAAGTGATAAGTTACATGATGTGATTGATAGTTTATGGAGGTTAAGTGGTTTAATGAAGTAAGTAAATTGAGCATGATAATTGTGCATGATGAGATTATTAGTTAATGAAGTGATCTAATGAGATGAATTGTGTATGAACATGTTAATCTAGTATGATGCAACTTAGAAGAACAGAATAAAATATGGTATGAGTAGTTGAGTTAGGATTATTTACTCTTATAATTATTTGATGGTTATTTTGATGATGATTCTGTGTTTAATTGTGTTGAGTTTGATGCATCATTTAGTTAGCGGGCGTTAGTATTTAGTTTTGATGTGTAGGTACGGAATAGGAGCTCGCCGCCTAGGCGCGATGACACGCTCGGAGCTTCTACCAGGTCCGTTTAGGACTCGTCTTGTTTTACGCTTTCTATTGTATGTTTATGTTATTATTTGCAGGACGGGTTAAGTGGTGTTTTATTGGATCCCACTTAACTCGGGTCATTTAACCGAATATTTTCCGGATTAATAACCCCTCGAGGATGAGATCCCTCGAGGATGATTTCGAAAACAAGATCCACCACAAGTTGCCTTCGGGCCTATTATATGAATCCCTTCCCAGGCCTATATATATAGTTTTATCGAGTTTTCAGTGAGACGAGAGATGGAGAAACCGACTGCACGTACCATGCAGAGGATGCCGTGACAGTCAAAGCGGGCTCTGGATTAGTGCCAGCGGACTGTTCCATTCCCGAGGGATCCTGACAACTCCGCGTTTGAGTTCCTCACACCCGGAGAACGTGGAGGTTTACGGGTACTGTTTAGTACAGCGCATGTCCGGACTTGTGGTTCAAAGGGTACTAAAGGCGACTGCCTGAGAGTACTCGGCCTTCGTGCTCAAGGCCAGGAGAAATATGGAGGTTCGGAGAGGGCTTAGGATAAAGTTTCATGAGAAGTACTGAAAAAGAAGTGCTGAGAGTAGCACAGTACCAGCAGCAGAGCAGTAAGTTCGGGATGCTACCGGGTCTGCAGCCCAGTGGCTCCTCAGTAGTGCCCTTCAGAGTGTTCTTGAGGAAGTATATGGTTTTCTTTCAGATGAGAGTTTGCTCTCATAGCCAGTTTGTTATAGTTATTTTATTTTCCGGACCAGTAACGCTTGTTACTGACGTTTTTCTTATATATATGTAGGTGATAAGCACGAGATGGATGAGCCAGCTTGGACGGAGGAGCAATGAGGTCTTGTGCACACACACATGTTAGATTTCTGAATGTTTAATATTGTATTATTATGTTATTATATTGTGAATGACATGATTAAATGTTTGATGACATAGACAATGACATGAAATGAAATGATCAGAGTAGCGCAGCAAAAGTATGATGGGTTAGGACCCAAAGTTCAGAGAATGATGAATATAGTAGATTAGAATGTATGTGTGAATGCTATTGTTGATATATGCGTATATATACTTGTATATATTATTTTGACAGGGTGGACCCTAATCGCACTTTTAGGGGAAACTCTGTCCTTTTATTTTATAATTTTTACTAATTTTGATTGTAATTGTGTTGGTGTGAAGTTTAGAGTTGCATGTCATCCATGTAGTATCATGTTAGGGTTTTATGAATTTATCCATGCATGACGAGTCGTATCTTCATCTTAAGACGCCGAGATTGGATCCGCATGAGTTAGGTTCGGGTTAGCCGACCTAACCGGGGCCTGTAACATGCCGGTTCGGTTCACGAGCGTGAACCGGATTTGGGGTGTTACAACTTGGGTACGCATGACCCTCATAGCTCATACACGCGACTGGCGTTGGCTTAGAACACGTGTTCTGAAACTGACTCGACTCGAAAATAACGGTCGAATCGACCGATTCTGAATATGAACCCCTCACTCGAATCGCGGGTTTTACATTTTTAGTTACCAAAATTAATTTAATTAATTATACTTAAATAGAAATGAATTCGAAGAATGATTAAATTGTAGATTAAGACTAAACTAATTTAAAATACAATATTTAAATCAAATATTAACTTCACGATGACAAACATAGGATTTTCAATTTCACCTAATGCCCTATATGATTAAAGTTATAACTTCTACCTATGAATTACACATTTGAATCATTAACCACGCAAATTAATTATTTATGACATCTCTTGATTCACTATAAACTTATCATTCGCACCTAATTCCTATATCTCTATAGAATTGTATACGCAAAATGATACTTTAAGCTTTGCCCTTAACATCATATGAGTATATCTAAGACATATGAGTATATCTAAGACATATGAGTATATCTCTATCTCATATGTAAATCACCTAAAATAGATATACAAACAAAAGTTATTTTATTCAATGAAAATTTTTATCTTTCTATCACTAAACAAGATCAAATCTCTAGATCTAACAATAGGTGGTCAGGCTAATGATAGCATTAAGAACATAATAAAATAGATGATCCAACATCACAATCACATAAATAAAAATTAATAACCTTTATTAATCTATGCACTACGTGCCATTGAAAATCCTAAAAAATAATTTACTCGATAAAATATTCAATTAAACTCAATAAATTCATATGTGATAAGGAAAATATTATTTAATTATAAAGAAAATTAAATCAAAATAAAGAAAAACTCTTTTGGGGAAAATGTCTTCTTCTTTTGATTCAATGTCTTCGTCGTTCCTTCTCGTCTTTTATACCGTCACCTCGCCGTTTAATGTTGTTCCCTTTTTCAAAAACCCTAATCAAGTTTTTAAAGTATCCACCCAAATATTTTAAGTGGGGTCCACTAAGATCTCCAAAAATACTAGAAAAATCAGGTTTTCCACCACTAGCGCTTGAGCACTCAAAATCCAAGTGCACGATCACTCAGCGCTCGGCCATAACATTTCTTAACAAAAAGGCTAGCGCTCGAGCGCTCTGTTCCCAGGGCTCGAGCACTCTGCTCTCGATTATAAATTCTAGGCCACACTTTTTAGCCTGATTTCGCCTCGAATTGATTCTGAATCGTATTCTAACTCTTATACCCTGTTAAAACAACATTAATTAGCACTTTTTATACCAAAATCACAATAGTTTCTCACATTATTAATAATATCTAATAAACTTTTAAACTAAAAAAATTGAAATATAAACTACTTGAAACATGACAAAAATCAACATGAAATGCAAAGAATAATAACTCTTTTACAGAGTTATCATTCGTGCTTGATCGTTAAAAAATAATCAAAATGATTTTGTTCATCCAAACTATGTGATTGAACCCCCTGGTCGAGCCTATGCCTCCACAACTAGCCATCACCTTAGTAACAGTCCATGGTGGTTTCAAAATTAAAGGAATAGGATAAGAAAAAGGAGTGGATAAGAAGAGGAGGCAAGTGAAGAATTTAGGTCGTCAAATACGAACCTAGCTGGGAAGATAAGAGTTTGAAAACTCTATATAAATACACATCAATGATGGAAAAGGGAGGCTCGTTGTTTTGAAGAAAATTAAAGAAGAAAAAAAGCATACAAGAAGAGAGGAGAACGAGAGGAGCCCCTTGCCGGAGATCCATCTCCAGTGAACCCCAACCCATTGTTGTTGACTTTGGAGTGCTCCCCACACCGTCCCCACACCGCCCAGCCGAGTGCTTTGCCAGAGAATTCTGAAGTGGGGGGGGGGGGGGGGGGCTCGATGTTGTTGCTAAGAGAAGAAGAAGAAGAAGCAGGAAAGGAAGAAGGAAGGGGAGGAGCCCTTCACCAACGATCCATCTTTGGCAACCCGCAAGCCCACCAAATCAGAGTTTGGAGTGTCCCCGATGCAACCCAGCTGAGAACCACTGCCATCAACAGCCACCCTCGCCGAAAAAGCCAAGAGAAGCCCCTGCTGGATTAATAAATACCAACAAGTAGCCACCTTTTCAGCATATGTACAGCCAGCCCAGGCTGTCGCTGGCCACATCACAACCTCCATTGAGTTCCCCTCATAGCCAAAAATAAAACCCATCTGAGAGCCATCGCTGGAGAAGACCTCCTTCAATGGAAAAGCTTCGAGAAGATCCTTATAATACCCCGTTTCGGTTCACCTGTGAACCAATCCAAAAATATTATCAGCGACCAAACCATTCACTAATGTACTTGATTTGGATAAGCCAACCTGGATCTATCCTCGGCGTCTCAAGATGATGACGCAAGCATACAATGCGTGGATGAGATACTTAGGTTCTAGGGTTATTCTAGATACATGCTGTGGTATGCAATCAAGTATAAAACAAAGCAAACAAAAGAAATGTTTAGAGAAAATAGCTATTTTTAAAACAAAAGGGACAATGTCTCCCCTAAAAGTGGAAAAATGACCACCCTGTCAACCGCAAGCAGTATATATTTATATATAAAAAAAAGGAAATACAGTATAAAACACAACATTTCCTTCACATTCTATTTATCATTACTTTCTTTATATTCTAAGCCGAGTCTAGACTCTATTCCTCAACCTGTTCATTTCTATTCAAAGTTTCATTCACAAGAAAAACATCGCATTCATTCAGAGAAATCACATTTAGGTTGGCATCATTCAAAACAATTTATATTCATCATCATCAATTACATTCACAGGTAAATGTGTGTGCAATTTTAGTGCTGCTCCTCTGCAGTCCTGACAGCGCTCATTCCTCGCAGTGGTCACCTACATAGATAATAAAAAGTCGTCAGTAATGAGCATTATTGGTCCATAAAGAGCTAATAACAAACTGATACAGAAGAGTTGTCCCTCCTATTGAATGAAAACCCCATAATTCCTCCTCATAGAATCTCTCATAAGGGCAATAACTAAGAGCCGTCGACTTCACACGACAGTGTCTCCTTTCTTTCTCATCTCATTCATTGGCTACTTTAAACCACTGTTGCATAACTCGACTGATTCCACTCAGAATTGGTCGACGGTCGGGCTCGAATCGGTCTGCGAATCGGCCGATTCGGACCGATTTTACCTGATTCTAGCCAATTCTGGAATCGGCTCGAATCGACCAATTTCGGCCGGTGGTGGGGAGGTGACGGGCGACCGGGGGGGGGCGGGGCTGGGGGGCAACTGCGGCGTGGGACGGGGTGGCGACGACGAGTGGCGAGGGAGGCGAGGGGCGAGCGGCGAGGGAGGCGATGGGGCGGCGAGGCGGGACTGGACGAGTTGCGAGGGCGGGGCCGGGCGGTGAGGCGGGGCGGGGCGAGCTGCGGGGCGGCTAGGCGGGGCGAGAAGGTGAGAAGGGGGGAGCGACGGGGCAATAGGGCGGCGGGGCAGGGCGGGGCGGCCGCGGCAGGGGAGAAAGGGATGAAATATAAGTGGCATTCTCGTAATTAAAAGTTAACTCGACTCCGACTCGAGTTAAAAATAATAACTAACTCCAAATAATTTTAAAAAAATCCAAAAAAATATGAAAAAATATCATAAAATATAATACACATTATAACATGATAAGTACACCAAAATGTCATATTCTATACTAATAAACCACTAATTTTGATTAAGTTAAAATTTTTGTATAGGACTCATTCAGGCCGATTCAACTGAACTGATTCCTGTCCGATTTAGACCGATTCTGATTCCAATTCTAACTCCTTCGAAAACCAATTCCGATTCTGATTCCAATTTTTACAACTATGCTTTAAACTATCACTTGTGCGAAAAAATCAATCTTTGTCTTTTTAGCCCTCTACATCCTCTGTATAACTCCTGGCTTAAGTACAGAGGCCGAATACTCTTAGGCAAGTGCCTTTAGTACCCTTTGAAACTACAAGTCTAGACATGCGCTTCATAGCAGTACTCGTAAACCTCCACACTTCTCCAGGTTTGAAGAATTTAAAGGTGAAGTTATCAGGACCCCTGAGGAATGGAACAAATGCTCATCAATTTCAGAACCCACTTTGACGAACACACACCTTATCTTAAGATGTGGTCGTCAGTTTTCCCCATAGTTGCAAAAATTAAAATTGGGATCTGAATCAGCTTTTTAAAGGAGTCACTGAATTTGATTGAATTGGTTTAAATCGGCTAGGAACTGGCTCAGTTGAATCAGTCCAAATCAGTTGTATATAAAAACTTTAACTTAGTCAAAATTGGTGAGTATTAGTTATAAAACATGTCATTCTGATGTTATTTTTATGTTACGATGTGTATTATATTTTGTGATATTTTTATATTTGTTTAGATTTTTTTGAATTATTTGGAGATAGTTATTATTTTTTACTCGAGTTGGAATCGAGTCAACTTTTAATTAGGAGAATGCCACCTCTGCATTTCTTCCCCCCACTACCCCTCAAGCAATTTATATTTTTATAACAATAAAATAGTTAACAAGTAAATCCATCAATCCTAACATGTTGTAGTAATAATTATCACCTTCAAGAAATTAAATCGGAGTTAATTATACCTCGCGTTGTCTGTAATCGACGATGGCTAGGGTTTTGTTGCACAGTTTGAGACTCGAATTCAGCACTCGGCAGTGTCTGAAGTTCAATCGGATTCAATTAGATGAATTTGGTAGAAGATTCGACGAATTTCACCGAATTTGGTTTTCCGGTGATTTTATGGATATTTTTCCAGTGAGGCAATTGGGGTTATGGGTCGGCATCGGATCGGCGAGCTAGACCCAATGGTGGTCGTTGTGAGGATGGCAATGGCGGCGATGATAGCTGACAGCGACAAAGAGTCGGTCATGGTTGGTTGGCCTGCCCGATCGGCCCTTGGTTGGCTTCAACGGCCGTGCTGGGTGTGGGGAAAGGTCGTCTAGGTTGAGGGGAAGGGTGTCGACAGCCACAACGACGACGGAGCGGCGTGGACGGTGGTGAATCGATGTCGGGAGCACTACATGATTGCATGGTGTCGTGGAGGTCGGGCAATGGCTGAGGATGCTCGGGGTAGTACAACGGTGGTGATGTCGGGGCGGTGAAGGGTGGCAATCAGGGTTTAGGGGATGCAAACGGTGTGGGGTAAAGTCTCGGGGGTAGTCTCATAAATAAAACTTGACTTGAGTTAGAAAATAATAACCAACTTATAATAAATCATTAAAAAATCAAGAAAATAGGAAAAAATCTCATAAAATATAATACACATCATAACATCACATGACATGTTCTATAACTAATAACCCACCCAAACTGCTCTATAACATGTCCTAATGTGTTATTAAGGCTAAAAATAATTATATGAACAAATAAATAAAAAAAATAATCACATACTCTTATATACTCTGATAACTCATTTCTCATCATCTTTCTGACGTTATCATCATATACTCAGGTACACATAATCCTCATTACTCATAACTCACATTTGGCTTCGACTTAGCATGCGGTTCATGAAACTGACTTGACTTAAATAGGCGGTTGAACTAACTGGTTCACTAATGTAAAACTGTGACTCGACTCATGGGTTTTATAGTGTTGGCCAAAGTTGTGAAGCACCATCAAGCAGCCTTGTTTTTGGCCTCCGTTCATTTGATCCAAGCCATCACCGGCCACATCACAACCTCCACTAAGTTGCCCTTATAACTGGGAACATTACCCATATGAAAACTATTGGTGGAGAAGCTCGCCATTGCTAGAAAAACTTCAAGAAAAGGCTTGTCGAAGCAGTGTAGCAGCAGAAAATAGCATCAAACAGCCACCTTGTTAGCTTGCATAAAGCCAGCCCAGGCGGCCTCTGTCTAGACCGACACTTCTAACAGACTCTCCTCAATACTGTCAACAAACCCGAGTTGAGATCCGCCCTCGGAAGAGCCACCAATCGCCGAAAAACTACTCAAAAGAGGTCCACCAAAAAAGTGCAACAGCAGAACACAATTATCTTTCTTACCTCTGTCTAACCCACCGAGGCCACCGCAGGACAAGCCAATGTCTCCAATCGATCGCCCTTGTCTCCGAGTACAAACCCAAATCAAGCTGTAGTAAGCTGCCACTTTTGCCAAAAAATGGAGACAAAATTCAACTGAAAACCATTTTTGCCAAAACTTTCCACTGTCACTGCTTCTCGTTGGCAACACAATAGACCGTCAGACCACCTCCAAGAGTCTCACCAATTGGAGATCTACCGATATGGGCGATCGTGTCAACCGCTGTCGCCTGAGCCACCAACGCCGCAGCTGCACCACCCGCCTAAGTAGATATGTCGGGCCCATTTATATTGTTCGTGTCTGAGACCACATCCCACTGCCCGACGATTTGATCGGATCCGAACTAACTCAAACCGCGACCACAAAGCCAGACCGCATCCGCAACATGCCTATGACCCGAATTAGAGCTGGCGCACCGTGTACAACCTATAGCTTGGCATACCCAAAAATATCCAAAACCCTGCATGTGCCACCCGGCCTGGTTAAGCACTTATTTGTTCTGAATCAACCTGAATTAGTCTGATTCAATTAATTATCACTCTTGAAATAATTTAAAGACCTTCTCAACCTTAGATTAAGATGAAACTCGTTACCCCATAGTTTTGAATGTTTCAGACACAGTGTTAAGGTTATTTTGAAGATTTAAAGACAAGAAAATGACAAACTAGGACATTGAAGTCTATGATCTCAAAGACATATCAAGTAAAAAATGGCAGAATTCACTATTGTGTAAAATATAAAAATAAAAGAAGAAATAGTGGATTGTGAATACCAATCTCATCGTGGACTGACTTACAGATTCAAATTTGACCCTAAAAAGCCACATAAAAATTTCCTGTGTTTTCCTCACTCGTAGCATTTTGTTTATTTTCTAGCTCATACAATTTTTTTGCGCGGCAAGGGCGCTTTGGTCCCACTGAATCCACTCATTCAACCCGAAGCCCCCCCGCTGCAGCCCACCCCCCTGCAGCCCCCGCCCCCGGCCCCTTGCTCCACTGCCCCCACTCGCAGCCGCCACCCCCCCCATGGGTAGTCGGCGGCAAGGTCGCCGACACTGAGGTGACGTGGCAAACAGAGGGAGGAAAAAACAGGAGAGGGTAATATGATAATAAAAACTTTACTCGGTCATAATTCGAGGTAAATTTTTATTACAAAATAAATTTAAAAAGAAATAAAATATTTTGTAATAAAAATTTGATTTGGTCCTTATTCGAATTAATACTATGAAATAAATTTTAAAAAATATAAAATAATTTTGTAATAAAAACGTTACTTGATCCCAAAGGAACTCAGTAAAGTTTTTATTACAAAATAAATTTATTACAAAATAAAATTTTAAAAATAAAATAATTTCGTAATAAAAACTTAACTCCGTCTCAACTCAAGTTAAGTTTTTATTACAAAATAATTTTTTTTAAAAAGCATTAAATAATTTTGTAATAAAAACTTGACTCGGCCCCACTCAAGTCAATATTATGAAATAAATTTTAAAAAATATAAAATATTTTTGTAATAAAAACTTGACTCGATCCTATGGGGGACCGAGTCAAGTTTTTAATTTTGTAAAAAAATTGATTCTGTATTGATTCGAGTCAAGTTTTTATTACAAAATAATTTTTTTAAAATAAAATAATTTCATAATAAATTATTTTAAGTTTAGTCGAGATTGAGCAAAGTTTTTATTACGAAATTATTTTATTCTTTTAAAAAAATCATTTCATAATATTAACTCCTGTTGGGATTGAGTAAAGTTTTTATTACGAAATTCTTTTATTAAATTTTTTTTCGTAATATTAACTTAAGTCGAGATTGAGTTAAGTTTTATTATAAATTTTTTTTTAAAATTTATTTCGTAATATTAACTCGAGTCAGGATTGAATAAAGTTTTTATTACGAAATTATTTTATTTTTGAATTTTTTTCTTAATATTAACTTAAGTCAGGATTGAGTTATGTTGTTATTATGATTTTTTTATTTCGTAATATTAACTTGAGTCCGATCGAGCTAAGTTTTTATTATCAAAATACCCTCCCCTATTTCTTCCCCCTTTGTTTTGACGCGCCACACCCCGCCGGCGACCTTGTTGCAAGCCTCCCGCTGGCCAATATTGTCACCGCTTCGGGGTTGGGTGGGCCCTACTGGGAAACGCATAGCACCGATTGGGCGGGGGCGGCCAGGCATGGGCGACCGTGAGCGGGAGGAGCAACGCAAGGAGGGGGGACTGCCGCAGCTGCTGGCAGGGAGGTGGGGGATGGCTGCGGGCAAGGCAGGGTCGAGGGAGGGGTGCAGCCAAAATCGGCAGGAGAGGGGGGGGGGCTCGTTCGGGGGGTGGGGCGCGCGCAGTTGCTAGCAGGGGTGGTGGGGGAACACGGCTGTGGGAGGGGCCGAGGGGGGGGTGAGACTTGGCCGAGGCCAGGGGCGGGGCAGCACCAAAGGGGCGGCGTGAATGACAGGAAGGGGGAGGGGAAGGGCAAAAAAATAAAACAGTGTGGGTTGTTGGATTTTTATCCAACGGCCCACATTTACTAAGCTGCCTATGCGTTGCCAAACAAGGCAGTGCATATGAGCATTTTGGTGTGTGTGTGTGTGTGTGTGTATATATATATATATATATATATATATATAATTGTTATGCGACAATTATCATTGTGGATGCCGAATTAAATAAGGCTTTATGATATTTTTTACAAATTTATATGTAGTTATAGAAGTTATAAATTATTATTTTTTTGTAGAAATAATTATTTCAAATCTCTAGGATTTATAGTCAGTAAATAATATCTTATTAAGTAAAATAAGTATAAATTGTTCAAATATAATTTATCAATTTTTTTATTATTTCTAATTGGGTACAATTGTACTCTAATATTTTTCTGAAAATAAATAAATCTGGTTTGTGGCCTATTAATATAAAAAAATGAAAAATTCTAAACTGGCTAGGTATTAATAATTAAGTAACGGCGTTAAGTCAAGTGAGATTATAAATATTTAAATAATATTTATTATATTTTTAAATTTTAATTAGGGTAAAACTAATACTCTCTTATTTTTAGTATAGTAAATTAAATAATAAAAATATTAAATTAAACAGGTTTTTTTATACTGTTAGGCATGAATTTTATGGGAATAAAATTATTATAGAATATAATCAATTACAGCACACAGAAAACAGAAATATAATGAAGGAAATAGATTGTAACACTTTTATAAGGGCGTAGATGTTACTTAATTCAGAAAATTAATTATACTATCACTTTGTTAAATTTAGGGCAATTTCTCATAACATTCTTAAATTTGATTTGGAGTTAAATAATCATTGGTTTGTTTTTATTCATCTTGATCAGACTTGAAATTTAAAATTACAAATAAAAAACAGAATTTTGACAAGAAAATACCAAAATTGTTGGCACATAGCATCTATTCATTTGCGAGAAATTTAATTGAAATAATAAAGAGCTTGACTAACTAACAATTTCCATAAAATATTTGAAGTTTCAGAAATGATTTCTTTCAAATATACTAATCAATAATGATTTTGATAAACTAAGGCAACTTAAGTTTTAAATAAAAATTCAATGCTATTTTTTAAGAAAAAACATAACTTGCTTGGAAAAAACATATAAATGCAAATATTTTTCTCCCAACCAACACATCTGTTCTTATTTTCACTAATAAAAGATAAATTAAAAGTTCGGCTTGGATGAAAACGCAGGAGATTCAACAAGTTAGAGTATAATAAAAACAAAAACAAACTATAATAAATAATGATAATCTCCGCTCATTTAATCTGAGTCTATGTTCAAAATTAGAAGGTGTAGATGTCATACAATTATACTATATTTTACTATTCAACGGGAGTTCATTTATATAATATTATATGATTATAATCTATTTTATTATTTAATAAAAAAATATTTATATAATTAAAGTCCATCTTTAATATAAGTGTATCTAATCTTGCATACTATACATAAAAGGAAAATTATATAATCTTCTTTTTTAAGAAAAAATTCTACTAACTTAGTCGAACTCAATTCTAAACAAGATCGATCATTAATTTTTTTAAACAAATTAAGATTGAATTTGAATCAGTAGTATGGTTAATAGCAAAGACCCACCCTAATAATGTATCTAATCATGCTGCTTAATGTCGAAGGCTCTACATCATCAACGGTTCATATCAATCCAAGTCATGCAGCAGCAGGCCCACCACCTCATTTCGCTTTCTCTAAGGTAGCTTAAGGCTTAATTAAACTCGATTTAATTTAATACTTAACTCAAAAAAATTCAATTTGAAGTTTAAAAGAGCTTGACTTGTACTTGCACAACTTGACTTGGCATGAAGCTCAATACTTTATACAAGATATAAAATTTTTGACTATATTTATTTTAAATTTCTTTACATAAATATAACCAATTTATAAAATATCTATGATATCAAATTTAAATAAATTTATGCATAATTAAACTATCCATTTATGTATATTTTTATCAAATTTGAGATATTTTAATTATAAATTAAATTTTAATATAAATTATATAAAAAAATAGTAACCGAATCGGGCTAGTTTGAACTTCACTCAAACTCGAATATAATTGAATAATTTTTTTTAAAATTTCACAAGTGATTTTATATATAATCAATTTATAAATTTTAAAAATATTTGATTCATAATATATACTTTACTGACATAAATACCCGAAATCTAATTTTACATTTTTTGAAGCATATTTTTCTTACATTTTATATAATGAATGATATTTTATTTTTAAAAAAACAATTCATAATACAAATATAATAGATAAAACAAAAAATTTAATTTTAAACAAAATATTTCAATTTCAAATTCAAATTTCAAACACCCAAAAATATTTTATTTTATTTTTTATTTTTGATGGTCCAAAATTTAATTTATTTTTTATAGTCCAAAATTTATTAAAATATATATTTTTCATTTTTAACTCATCAATAATATAATTTTAGAGTCTATGTATCTTTATAAATCTTATATATATATATCTTTATAATTAGTAAAATTTATAATGTTTATCTATTATCTGTTTTGATATTAATAAAAATAAATAATAGAATTGGGTAATAATTGATATAAAAGTTTTGTCTAATGATATAATTTGGTAAACTTGATTATTTAAAAAAAAATCGAATTTCGCTGATATTTTCCATGCTTTTTTTTACTGTGTGTCGATCTCCGATTCCGAGGTAAGTACCCCTGCTTCTCCTCCTCACCCAACCCATCGAACGAAGGCCCCCCGGTTAATCGCCCAACAACGCCTGCGCCTCGCCAAAGCGATCACCTCCGATGGGCTTCCCCTTCCGACTTCTCCGGTCGTCGCCAGCGGCCACCCTCCCCGGCCTCGCCTCCTGCCGACTCCTCCTCCGCCGCATCACCACCACCTCCCCCGATGCCTGCGCCGCCTCCGCCGCCGAGCCGGCCTACCCCGCCCCCGAGCCCTCAAAGCTGCCGCCCCCCCGTCGGAGGTGCCAGGCTCGACTTCACTGGCCCCGACGATGTCATGGAGGTCTTTGTCGATGGGTTCCCGGTGAGTGTTCCCAAGGGCTTCACCGTCCTCCAAGCCTGTGAGGCCGCCGGCGTCGACATCCCCCGTTTCTGCTACCATAGCCGGCTTTCCATCGCCGGTAATTGCAGGATGTGCCTGGTCGAGGTCGAGAAGTCGCCCAAGCCGGTGGCTTCCTGCGCCATGCCCGCCCTCCCAGGTCGGTTGCCTGCTCTTAGTTAGTCAATTGGATTCAGTTTTGTGCTTTCTTTGTTTTTGTTGTTTTTTCCTTGGCGGATCAAAAGTTTTCGATCTTTGTTTGGATGATGCAATTGGGGGGGGGGGTTTAGGGATGAAGATTAAGACGGACACGCCGGTGGCGAAGAAGGCGCGAGAGGGGGTGATGGAATTTTTGCTGATGAACCATCCTTTGGACTGCCCGATTTGCGACCAGGGTGGGGAGTGCGACCTGCAGGATCAGTCCATGGCCTTTGGATCGGATCGAGGCCGATTCACCGAAATGAAGAGGTCCGTCGTTGACAAGAACTTAGGGCCGCTGGTGAAGACTGTCATGACGCGGTGCATCCAGTGCACAAGGTTTACTCTTTTACTTCCTCGTTCCCTTTGTAGCTAGCTGATAGAGAGGTGATTGGTAGCTTTGCAAGGCCCATTCATTTGCAAAAGTTTGATGAACTTTAATATGCCTACGCTATTGACTACTTCAACTTTGTCTAAGAAATCAAATTCGCATTTTGTTAGTTACGTTCTTAAAAAATTGCGTTCGGCATTTCATCTCCTCACTGCTGAAAGTGTAGCTCTTAGCCTATTTATCGCACTGATTGGAGCAAAACTGCGAACACCATGATCTTGTACACTAATGTATTTAACTTGGATGGATCACTGTTCAAAACGGGTTAATTTTTGTTCATATAACTCACCTAAATTGACAGCAAAGGCGATTGCAATGAACAAACATTTGAATTGGCATTTAATACAGTATTATGGTCTTCCCCTTCTTTTAGATGAAAGAAGTGTAACTTCTTTTGTCAATAATGTCCATAGGCTTTGCCATGTTACTTCCAAATAAATTTAGTTTTTTTCCTATAAATGTAAGGAAGGATTTATGTCCTTGAAAAATGATATGGGCGATATAAACTCTCAAGGCATCATTGTGCTCACGTAATGCTCCTCTTTTTCTTGTTTTTAGACACAGTGCTGACCATATCTATTTGGATATGCTTACATCTTTTATCCTTGTTTTTTCAAACATATGCGAAGGATTTCATGGATTTTTCTTTATTGCCATTACTCATAGGACTTATGTGACCATCTGATGTGCAACCATTCTGATATTCAGACTCTGATAATTCCTTTGCAATGTTCAATGAATATGTACCTTCTTGGAGATAAGTTTTGAGATAATTTTTAGAAAGGGTGATATTCCTGAAGCTTGTTACGAGCATGTCTGTGTAGTTCTTAATCTGTGCATTTATTGCTATCAAAGTTTTTTTTTACTTGTCTATATCTTTGTAAATTCATGCGCTTGAAATGGTTGTCATCATCTATTCATCTATATTTTCTGTTTGTTTTGTGTTATTTCTTGATGATTTCCAAAAATCCTCTTAATTGAACTCAAGTATTTCTTCGTTACAGGTGTGTTAGGTTTGCTACTGAAGTAGCTGGTGTGCAAGATCTTGGTATGTTGGGTCGTGGAAGTGGAGAGGAGATTGGAACATATGTTGAGAAACTTATGACCAGTGAGCTTTCTGGAAATGTGATTGACATTTGCCCTGTAGGGGCTCTTACATCCAAGCCTTTTGCATTTAAAGCTCGTAATTGGGAGCTAAAAGGTACAGAGACAATTGATGTTATGGATGCTGTCGGGTCAAACATCAGAATTGATAGCAGAGGCCCAGAAGTCATGCGTATCTTACCTCGTTTGAATGAGGTGAAAGTATTGCTTTTGTTCTAAAGAATCTGTTTGCCCATCCTAACCAACAAGGCAGAAATTTAGATTTTACTGCTTCTGATAAGGACTTCCTTTCTTTTTGTTTACTAATTCTTAAGTTGAGATGTTAGGATATGGAGACTTCTGTTTTTCAGAATTGCAAGTTGTTCTGTGCAGGACGTAAATGAGGAGTGGATTTCAGACAAAACCCGTTTTTTCTATGATGGTCTAAAGAGACAACGATTGAGTGACCCCATGATTCGTGGGAAAGATGGGCAATTTAAGGTTGTGAGCTGGCGTGATGCCCTAGCAGTGGTGGCCGAGGCAGCTCATAATGCTAGATCTGAGGAAATTGTTGGCGTTGCTGGTCAATTATCTGATGCAGAGTCTATGATGGCTTTTAAGGATTTTTTAAATAGATTGGGATCTAATAATGTTTTATGTGAGGGAAACGGTGGTAGTCGTCAGGCTGATCTGCGACCAAGCTACCTTATGAACAGTGGTATTAGTGGTCTTGAAAAGGCTGATCTCTTCCTTGTGATTGGTACTCAGGTGATTATGTTTTTGAATTATGGTGCATGCTTCTAGATCTTTAAGTTTATGACTGTCCATATCTTAGCATTTTGTAGTTTTTGATCTGGTTATCATTTATTCTGCTATTAAAAAGCAGGTGCAATCATTTTTTTCCCTTGCTGCTGCTTTGATAAAAAAGCTTTGTGGTGATGACATTCTCCAGTGGGAGATGAGGAATGTGATAGTATGATGTGAATTCACCACTTCTATTGTTATGTGTAGTTTTGAATGTGGTGTAAGATTTTAAATGTATTTTCATTTTTTCTTTAAAGATTTTTTTTGCCATTAAATCAAGGGTCTGTTACATAATTTTTTCTTCTTTATAGGAATTTCCATAAATCGTTGAATTGTTCATTTACTTTTTGCATCTTTATTTCTTTTGTGTTATGTATTACAACAAGTGATGCCCCATTTTTTCATAAATTTAATAGCCAAGGGTAGAAGCTGCCATGGTAAATGCCAGAATTCGCAAAACATTCAGAGCAACAGGTGCTAAGGTTGCGTACATTGGCCCCCAAACAGAGTTCAACTACGATGCTCAGCATCTTGGTACAAGCCCACAAACACTTCTTGAAATTGCTGAAGGTCGTCACCCTTTCTGCACTTCTCTTGTTTCAGCAAAAAATCCAGCCATTATTCTTGGTGCTGGTGCTTTTGGAAGGAAGGACAAAGATGCCATCTTTGCTGCTGTTGAAGCAATAGCCAAATATGGAAAAGTTGTAAGGCCTGACTGGAATGGTTTTAATGTTCTCCTTGTTAATGCTGCACAGGCCGCTGCCCTTGATCTTGGCCTTATCCCAGAGTCCCCGGATTGCATTGAATCAGCAAAGTTCTTGTATCTTATGGGCGCCGATGATGTGAGCTTGGACAAGGTTCCAAATGATGCATTTGTAGTTTACCAAGGACACCATGGAGACCGAAGTGTTTACCGAGCAAATGTGATCTTCCCAGCTACTGCTTTCAGTGAAAAGGAAGGAACATATGAAAATACTGAAGGCTGTGTACAAGTAACCACTCCTGCAGTTCCTACAGTTGGGGATGCAAGGGATGATTGGAAGATAATAAGAGCATTATCAGAAGTTGCAGGTGTATGTTTGCCATATGACACTCTTGGAGGAGTCCGGGCAAGGATCCGTGGGGTTGCTCCAAATTTACTGCAAATTGATGAGAGAGAGCTGTCAACTGTTTCTATTACCATGAAGCCAGATTTCCCAGACTTCTCTGAGAAGTTAGATAAGGAACCTTTCAAGACTACGGTGGAGAACTTTTACATGACAAATTCAATAACTCGATCCTCAAAGATCATGGCTCGATGTAGTGAGACTTTGGCAAAGAAGTGAAGTTAGCTTTTGAAAAGGTGGTATTTACCAGAATAATGGATATCTCCGGATCTGGATTCATCTTCTCAAAACTATTTTCGGAGTTTTGACTCTTGTATTTAAGATTGAAAGTTTCTGTAATTTTAATAATTGTAGATCGCTTGTTTCAAGCCAACCTTTGGACAAATGGGTTTACCACACTTGGGTGATTTTGATGAAAATGAGCTTATGGGTCGTTTCTTTTTCCCTCTGATAATCAAGTAAAACAAGAGTATCAGGCATCAGTTGTATCGTTTTATTACCTGGAAGAATCTAATTTTTAGTGAAATACGATTTTCGGTTGTCCTCCAGGAGATTGAAAGTTGCAACTATTCGGATTTGTGTCTTCCTTTTGCCGTTCCTGATGTTTAAAGTTGCTTTAAGAGTATTTCTGGACCATCTTGGGTAAGCTGGGATGGGTACTACTTGTAAGTCGCGACTTTCCATATACATAGAAACACTACATATATAAAAGAGAAGTGGTTGGCAGACAGACTACATAGATAGCTGATGAGAAATGTAAGCAGTTTCTTCATATCTTTTTAACCAAAATCCCATATTTCTCCCCTGTATCTAAAAGTTCCTTTTCCCTGTTCACTTCATTAGAAGTTGGTTGATCGTTCTAGCTTTCGAAATTCAGAATTGGTTCTACAAAACAGACTAGATCGGTTGAACCTCTGAACGAGGTTGCGTTTGGAAAGCAACGCGATAGCTCAATTATCCAATCTGAGCCACGCTGTTCATGATGCAGGCTTGGACGGTTGGACATAAGTCCTTGGTGGGCTTCTCATTTGAGCTGAGTTTATGCCAGCAACCTCATCCATAGAATTTAAGACGAGGGTTTCTACTTTCATGTCTTTCAAGCATTAAAACGTCTCAAAAGGTTGGTGTTTGCGCAACTCTATTCAATGATCCCGACAGTTTGCTTAATGCCCCATGAACAGCGCTTGATCATATGTCGTTGCTTCAAGCTTTCGACCAAAGGAGCGACAAATGTCAATGCTAATGGCTTGTATTTGTAAGGTGAAGAAACAGCATTTGAAATAAGTAGTTGAAGCCTAAAAAATACCCTCAAAACTTAAATGTCAGAAGTGGGATTTGAACCCACGCCCTCTTTCGAGGACCAGAACTTGAGTCTGGCGCCTTAGACCACTCGGCCATCCTGACAGGTGACGATGGTTTCCTCTTTCTAATATATAATCTCTTCAAACGATCATCTTGATCAGATTAAAAAAAGAAGAAAAAGCAACACCATGCGCAAACAAGACGCCATACTGATCAAAGTGGGGTCTTGTATAATGTAAGTTCGATTTGTCACTTCATCATCTCATCCTCTTTCATTCGGTATGATATTTTCTCAATTGCAAGATATTCTATTCTATCATCTGTATATATGGAGGACAATTAGGTCGTCCTTCCATCCTACTTAACCATAATGTACCTTCCATCAACCTTCCCTACATAGAGCCCTCCTCTGACCAGAACTTTCGGTTATATGTATATATAAGCAGCATCAAAAGCAAGAGTCAAAATATATATAAATATCCTCTTAAAGTTGCACAAAGCAAAAGCAGCAACCAATTGGATGTGATTTTAGATATTAATTCATGATTGGACTCCTATCTTTTACATTTATTGGTTTATATTGGCATGCTTAATTAGTACAGATGAAGTTGCCTTTAGTTATTCCCTATAAATAATAACTTACTTCTGGTTCTGATAGAACAAATACTGCTGTCCCAGTCTTCCATGACTTGGTTTCTGCCATTCGTGCAGATCCATCGGAAAACCTTGTCAACGTATAATCATGTGTAGCAACTTTGTTGTTTTGATGGGCATCCTTATCTCTACCAACTTATATATAAGAATCAATGCTTTCTCTCGTTCTGTATACCAAGTTATGAACATTATCCCACGCATCTTGGTTTCAGTATTTGGATTAAATTCTTCGCACAATTACGTACTAACACCCGTGGCTTGGACAAATGCATGCATGCGCACTAGAATTATTCTCCACGCGTGTGTTCGACTTCCTTACTTTGAATTCAAGAGTTTTCATTGGTCATGTGGCATGGTCATATAGTGCAATGGTGATGGCCCACCCATTTTTTTCAGAAGGATGAGAAGGAATTCAACTCACCTGGCCTGGTGATGGTTGGGTTAACAAGCTACTAATTTCGTTTTCGTATAAAACAATTTTGAGTTTGTCCTCGCTAGTGATTGTATGGTGTGCCTGTGGAACGACTGTTTTAGTAATTGGATCCCTTTTATCAGAAGGTAGAACGTTTAGTTTTATGTCATAAAAAAGCTGTTATGAAACTTTCAATATTTGCCTTCTAATGGTTGCTGTTTTTTGTATATTTTTTATTTTAGATATCCATCCCACTCGGTAAGAAATATGCGTTTGCTAATTATTGTCAAACAACATGCAATTGCTTGGGGAAGAAAAACTTGCATTCATCATATAGTGGAGCCATGACCACCTCGTCCAAAGCTACAGAGATGTAGTCTAGGTATGAGACCGATGACTAATTTGTTCTTGTTCATAGGATAATAAAGGTAGATATATAACTACAACCCATGTGAATGAGAGATTCGAGGACAAAAATTGTAATACAGCTAAGACGCCGAGTTAGTTTACTAATATCAAGCACAAAACAACATTGTTGACACCGTTAAAATGTCCAATGCTTAAAAACAGCTTGCTGAAATCATCAAGGTTGTGTCGAACTGTCAGCTTAGCGTGGAGATGCCCCTATAATGTCCCACTGTTGGTAAAAAACTAAAGCTAGTGTAAGAAGGGTAAGTGGCATCCACAGCTCAGAGTTAGGAAAAGCTCCGATGGATATACAAAGAAGTACATATGTAGCAGCAAAAAGGATCGACATGGATAACAGATAAATTATGGGCGGCTTCACGCGTACATATTTGCAGTTTATTTCGAGAAACATACTTACATAACACCAATTTGAGCTGCACCTGGCGGATATACGAAGTGTCATGCATCATCATGCAGTGGGTGCACTCGAGAGATTATAATTTCCATGGCCACGTAAAATCATTGAGCTTTCTCATATAATAATAATAATAATAATAATAATAATAATAATAATATATTACTATATATATATTTATTACAATTTATTTTTATTAATAAAAAATAAAAATTGAGTTCGGATGAAAAATAAGAGATTTTGGTGAATTAAAAAATAACCAAAGTAAAAAATAATTTAAATTATTATAATTTATCTTATTATTTAATTCAGGTCTGTCTATAAAATAAAAGTATATTTTTTAAAAAGAAAATAATTATATACTTAAATTATTCAACGAGTATCTACTATAAAATGTAAGTCTATCTCTCA
>JAURVB010014897.1:0-58833 GCA_033002965.1 Piper betle
CCTTGACTTAGGATATGGGTTTTACAGAGGAAACTGAAAGTTATGGAACTATTTATTTATGAAAAAATATTGAAAAAAAATGTCTTAATTTCAAAATAAAGTAGACAAAAACATGAATAATTAACTTTTTTATATTTTTTTCATGTAGGTGAATTACATTGGATAAAGAATTAACTATTAAAATATTTTATCTTTGAAGTATATTTAACAGTGGAGTATATTTTTATGTCAATAATTATTTTAAAGTTTTTATATATTAATTATTTTTTGTTTGACTTTAAAATTGAGAGCATGCTAATTAAATTATAAGTGGTTTGATATGACTATTAAAAGTCAGCTCGAACCCAGCTGTAAATATCATATTTATCAATTTATCATATTTAATATGCTCAATGTAAGCAAATTAATTAATTAGGCCTCAATTTTTATTGATGGAAGGATGTTCTTAATTATAAGTCTGACCGCGTGTGAGCGGTTCCTCCAATTAATTTGCTTACATTGAGCATATCGTTGGCGTGAACCATAGATCCAACAACAAGAAGCATTAAAAAGATGTTTTCTCTAGGCTTTACTATAATTTGAGGTTGTTACGCATGATAATTCCTCGGAGAGATTCTTAATTGGCGAGATCTTCCGAGCTTGAAAATCCTTGCTGGTATCGTATCGTGTTGGAAAATCTTCATATACACCTGCTATTCACAGCACCAGGCTCTAAAAACGTTATAAAAAAATAAAATGATTTACATAAACAAGTTGTAGCCACTTACTAAACTCAATCTGTCACCAGATCAGCTGTCTGTCGTCACCGGTAAAGATGTCGACCGGAACTTGATGGTGTAAAAGAAAAGGGTAAGAAGAAGATAAGAGGCCGATAAGCCAAAAACAGAAAAAGAAAGAAAGAGCAACGTAGATAAAGGGAGTGGCCAGTGAAAGGAAGAATAGAAAAGAGAAAGAGAGAAAGAAAATAAAAGAAAACGAATAAGGACTGGCCATGCGAGAAGAAGAAGAGAAGAATAGAAGGAAATGGGAAGAAGCTCAAAAACATACAAGTGATGGAGGAGATAAAAGGAGTAAGAAAGAAGATTTTATTTTTGAAAAGTATCTAGAGGACATCGTGCTTGACCACTGTCCAGTGCATTAAAAAAGTCAATGTGTTAAAAGTCTACCTTCGAGCATTTGACATGTGCAATCGAAAGTCTGACCGCCCATTCGCTAAGTTTACAAACCGCTCGTAATGACTTTTAGGAATATTTTTTTGATAATTTCTAAGAAATTTTAAAAAATACTTATAAAAGTTACTTATACATTTTATTATTTTTTATAAAATAATTATCTCAAAAATTTAAAATTTATTAACATCTATTAAAAAATATCATTATAATGAGTTTTATAATCACAACCATGGTTGCAAAAATTAGAATCGGAATCGGAATAGGTTTTCGAGGAAGTCAGAGTCGGAATCAAAATCGGTCTAAATCGGACAGGAATCGGTTTAGTTGAATCAGTCCAAGTCGGTCTAATCGGTCATATATAATAATTTGACAATTCATAACATAAATATATAATAATTAGGTATTAATGTTATTTTGATATTATTGTGTGTATTATAGTTTATGATATTTTTTTAATATTTTTTAGATTTTTTAAAAGTATTTTAAATTAATTATTATTTTTGACTTGAGTCGGGTTGAGTCCACTTTTAATTACGAGAATGCCACCTTCCTTCACCCCTGCCGCTGGCGCCAGTGCCCTACCCCGCCTCCCCCACCGGCCCCGCACCTCCCGGCCAGCCCCGCCCTGCCTAGCCTCACCCCGCTGGCCCTGCCCTGCCCTGCCCGACCTTGCCCCGCCCGCCCCCGACCCTACCCCACCCACTCCCCCTCTTGCACCTCTGCCCTGCCCCGCCACCCTCGTCCTAACCCATCCCCGGCCGGCCTCGCCTCTCCTAGCCGGCAACGCCCCCCCCCCCCGGCCCTGTCGAAGCGAAGGAGCAGCGGCGGCGGAGGGAGAAAGGAGCATTTTAAAATCAAAATTCTAATTTAATAAATATCATACCTAAGGTATTTAGTAATTTATCCAAAAAATCGATTCTTCCTGATTTACCCTGATTCTGATTCTAAATCGAATTTAACTCGGTCGGAATCGGGGTGAATCGGCCGAGTTGGATGCCGATTAGGGGCCGACTGATTCGGCCCCAAAATCGGATCAGCACACTGCCGATCCAATTCAAATCGGCTGATTCCACTCAGAATCGGCCGATTCGTGCATCACTGATCACAACAGAGTTATGGCTAGAGACATCCACGCACGAGCAGAATTGGAACCACTCGCCCGACAAATTCAAGTATCATGCAATGGACATTTGCACTGATGGGCTTCTCTTTGCCATATATAACTATATAATTAAAAAGACAAAGCCCAAAATACCCAAATAGATTAGAGCCAATTTACACTGTTAAAATAAATTGACAATAAAAATAATATTTTAATTTTAATTTATTGCGATGAGATTATAATTATTAATGAGCTTAAATTATAAATCTAATGTGAATCTCTTTTATTCTTAATTTTTTAGGCCCATGAACCTATGAATCAGAATTTATGTAAGTATGAGATGTGTAATTTGATTAACGGATTTGTAGTATTTTTTAAGTTTGGACATAAATTATATATAAATTGTATAAATATAATTCACATTTAAAAAATTCATCTCATTAATTAATTAACATAAATTTATAATTCAGATTTATGGTTGCAAATGAGATTATTAATTTTACTAACCTTTATTGACAATGCAAAACGTGCTAATAACACGATAAATGTATGAGCAATATAACCTATATATATATGGCAAAAGATTGCCGGGGCAAGTGGCAGGGAAGTTAGATGCGCCACATCTGAATTTGGATCGTTAGATGAAATGAGCGGTTCAGATTAATTCACGAAACGTGATGAAAACCTACTATCGGACTTCCTGCCTTCTTTGACCATCGCCGCCGCCTGTCGATCTCCCGCCGCCGCCGCCGCCTGTCTGAAAACCTACCATCGGACTTCCAGGAGTTCTTTTCTACAGGTGTTATTAATGTCCTCGTGAGGAATGGAAGGCAAATCGAGGCAGTAAACATGGCTTACGCATTTGGCCTTACAGAGCAATTTGCACCGGTTCCTTTACTTAAGGCCTATTTGAAGGATGTGAAGAAAACTTCCCAGGTGAATGCTGGAAATACTTCTCCCTCTGCTGCTGAAGTGAGTATTATTTCTACCCATTTTCAAACTTTCTTTTGATTATTTCAGTACTTGAGATTTTTGTCAGAAAACTAGAAAAGTCAGTTTTGGTGCTTCCCTAAAGTTAAAGTGTCTTCCAATGATAGTTGCTTTTGGAGAAGAAACGGAATGTTGAAATTGATATAATTGCACATTATGTTCATGATTGCTGATATGAACTCGCTTATGACTATGTTTTGAATCTAAAATTTCGTAGTTGACATTTACCTTTTCTCTGAACCAAATGTTTTTTCAATTGTGCTGTTTTGGCTGGTGGTGGAGACTTTACACCAATTCATTTCATTTGATCACTTTATATGGCTTTTGGTTTTGCTCTACATATATTTTTTAAAATTGAATTGTGCTCCATAAAGCAGAGTGATGTAATTTATTTCACCTTCTTGCTGTTCTAATTAATAAAAACTTTAGGATATGTTTATTGTGTAGTTACATGCATGTTATGGTCATCTATCTCCTCTTTGGAAGTGAAGTGGCCCCTTCCTAGATAATTCAGAAATATTTCAAACTGTTGTATTATCGGTTTATCAAAGCTTTCATTTGGTATCATATGATTGGCACATTATTTGTTGTGCATTTGGACCACTAATATCAAATGCTGCTGTGCGGTAATCTATCTTCCCATTTGCTTTGGTGGAACTAAATATTGTTTGAGGTTGCTCATCCCTAGTTACCGCGGAAAACAACTCGCTTAAAAATGGAAAGGACGTGACTAGCTTTTTTAATTCAATTTTCGGTAGCCAGATACGTGAGGTGTTATCTCTTCTTTTAATTGATGTTATATGGCAAGCCATTGTTTTCTTTCAATGCCATAATAGACTTTGATTGATAGTGATTCAGTCACATAAATTTATCTTCAATTGCTTTTTGTGCCTTTCTCTTTTCATCTTCTTTACTACGTACTTTAAACTGGTTTGAGCACAACAAAACTTTGTTTTAAAATGTTTCAGCTAACCACGAAGCTTTTGCTTTATCAATTATCTCCGAAATGAAATTAGTCTTCGATATTCTTAATGGCGATCAAAAATTGTGGACAAATAACTTTTTTGCAACTTTTGAATGTAGTTTTTATTCCTCTTGCCCTTCGCTTATTGTTGTTTAGGTTGCTTGTGATCTGTTCTTATATTTTGGTTGAAATTTAACTTCACAAAGAAAAAGGGAAAAATCGAAGAAGACAAGGTTTGTGAAGTGCCAGGATAGCATGTATGCCAAGGTTTGTGCATGCATATGATTTTGGTTGGTCTACCGCTGATCAGTTAATTGGGAGGGCAACAAACTTAGAGGTTTTATGGAAGAAATTGTTGAGGAAAATAGTGAGAAAGATGTTGAAAATATAAGTGAGGTGACAAAAGGCTTAAATAGAGATGAAGGGTGCCAAGATCAGCTGTACGAGTCATTAGTACCTTGTATAGGAATGGAGTTCAGTTCAATTGAAGAAGCATATTCTTTTTATAATGGATATAGCAAAATGAAAGGGTTTGGAATTAGAAAAAGTACTTCTCATTATGATAGAAAAACAAATACTATATGCAGAAAGTTATTTGTTTGTGAAAAACAAGGTACAAAGAGCACCAATGACAGGAGATAGGTTGGAAAAGATGTTAAAAGAAGAGCAGATACGCGAGAGGAATGCAAGGCGAGGATGTTAATTAAATTAAAGGAGGGAGGTAAATGGACAGTAGATATCTTTGATGACATGCATTCACATGAGTTTGTATCTCCAACAAAAATAGCAAAGATCCGTTCTCATAAGAAAATGACGTCAGTTTCAAAAAATTTGATTGATGAA
This sequence comes from Piper betle, assembly GCA_033002965.1. NCBI lineage: Eukaryota > Viridiplantae > Streptophyta > Magnoliopsida > Piperales > Piperaceae > Piper > Piper betle. The sequence continues at coordinate 5,072 of JAURVB010014897.1, forward strand.
CTCTATAATTGTGGCATTGGACCATCAAAAATTTCAAGGGTTTTAAATTCTCGTGGTGATGGTTTGGAGGGAGATTTTACTTCTTCTGATTGTAGAAATCATTTGGCCAAGGCAAGAAAAATAATGTTGGTCGTCAATGTATGAAAGTGTTAGAATACTTTCAAAGTAAAGCAGGGGTTGAAGAAGGTTTTTCTTTAAGATGGAAATTGATGAAAATAACCAAGTTAGGAGTGTTTTTGGGCTGATAATAGAGCAAGGATGGCATATATGCAATTTGGAGATGTTATTGTTTTTGATGTGACATACAATACAAACAGTTTTAAGATGCCCTTTGCTCCATTCACTGGCATTAATCATCATAGGCAATCCACTCTTTTTGGATGTGCTTTGCTCGCAGATGAAACAACGAATACCTTTATATGGTTATTCAGAACATGGTTGGAGTGCATGTGGGGCAAAGAGCCACAATGTATCATCACCGATCAAGATGTGGCCATGAAAAAAGCTATTTCAGATGTCTTCCCTAACACTCGACATAGGTTTTGTTCTTGGCACATTGGAATGAGTGGAAGGATGCATTTAAACCAATTAGGGAAAGACTTGGATTTTAGGAATGATTACAATGATTGGGTATATGCCGACACAATTGAGGAGAGTGAAGCTAAGTGGACAGAAATAAAAGAAAAATATGATATTAAGGAAGGAAGTTGGTTGTATGGAATGCACAATGTTCGTAAGCATTGGATTAATGCTTACCTGAAGGATTATTTTTTTGCCGGAATGACTTCTAGCCAGCGGAGTGAGAGTATCAATGCTTTTTTTGACGGGTTTGTAAATGCTCAAACACCAATTAGTGAATTTGTACAACAATATGATAATGCTATGCACGCAAGGCGGCAAGAAGAAGCTTTCGAGGATCACAAAAGTTTGCATGAGAAGCCTATATTGTATGTAGGGAACAAACTAGAGCAGCATGCAAGGTCTATATACACAAGGAAGATGTTTTATGTTTTTCAAGAGGAATTAAAGCAATCTCTATTGTACAAATGCAAGGAAGTTGGTATTGAAGGTTCAAAACAAATGTATGAGGTAAAGAAAGGTGAGGAAGCTCGAAAACATCAAATAGTTACCTTTGAAGACAAGCCAGAAATTTTTGTACAGTGCACTTGCAAGAAGTTTGAGAGTGAAGGTATTTTATGTCGACATATTTTAAGACTTTTCTTCCAAATGGATATGGATGTCATACCTCAAAAGTATATATTATTTCGATGGACAATCAATGCTAGATTTTCATCAAGTGCCACTTTGAAAACGGTCAACGAGTCTCAAAATTCAACTATTTCACCATTTATGCTGTATTCTTTTCAAAGTGCAATGTATAGGATTTCGAATTCAATTTGTCTCACACCCCAACATTGGGCTGTTGCTATGCCACTGCTTAAAGGTGTTGTTGATGAGCTTGATTGTTTATCTTTGATGTCTACATCTCTTGAAGAACAAACTATTCAACCAAGTGTCACACGTGGTACAACAGAAATAAGTAGAACACCATTAGATCAAATCCCTCAAGTTGTCTTTAAAGATCCTTCCAAAGTGAAGAGTAAGGGTCGTCCAAAGACAAGTAAAAGGCTGAAATCTAGCTTAGAGATAAATGTGACTTCTCAAGTTAAGAAACAGAGATGTGGAATTTGCCAAAAGCTTGGTCATTACATGAATACTTGTCATTTATATAAGGTACAAGAACATGGAATGAGTTGTATTATATGTTTTATGCTTATGAGTACTTTGTTAATTATATATTTGTCTTTACAGGAAAAAGAATCTCAAGACGGGAATTCAGACAACAGCGTCGGGAATGAGCCTTTGAATTAGCTTATCTATGTTGGGAAGTGTTTCAAGGTGATATGTTGCCCTTGAATTAACAAATCGCAAAAGCTCTTATCTTTGGTTCCTCTACTGTAACTGTTATTGGTTATATTAGGGTTTTTATATTGTGGATCACGGTTTCTTTCACTTGAAACTGTTACATGGGAAGCATGGGAATAATAGACTAGATGCTTTTACTGCTTCTATCGCCAATTCCAAATATCTTAGTGTGTGGGTTGATTGTTTTTGGTGGGAACTTACCCACAAATTTGTTTTTGGTAAATATCTACGACAGGTTGAAGGACTGCAAATTTGTTTCTTGTTGTTGTAATACCATAATTTGCTTGGTAGTTTATCAGCACTAATTCTCTAGTTCTTTTGGCAGGGATTTACATCTTTTTGTTGGGATTCTATCTTCTTCAACCCATTGTTTTGAAGGGCTGGCAGCTACAAAGAGTCTCGTCCATAAAAGAGCAAAGAACAAGACTTGTTTAGGATGAGTTTTGAAAATGGAAGCAGATTTTTTTAGTGACATTGTCATTTTGCCTTTTATGGATCGTTATGATCTTGTCATTTTCAAGAACATAGCAATTTGTGAATTTGGAGTGAGTTCCTTTATAAGACTGAAATTGATGAAAATGCCTTGTTCTAAACTATGATATTCACATGGCTTAATGTGCAATTTGTGGCCCGCAGGTTTAAGAAATCACACGTTGTAAATAAGCTTTGTTCCATATCTTGTAACCCTTTCCTACACTCAATACGATGACAGTTTCTTTTTCTTTTCTTCAAGTTTTCTGCCAAATTAAGAACATGTGATGATAGTTCTTAAATGTACTCCAAAATTTGATACTCTTGTCAAACATTTGACCTTGTTAAATGATTAATTGAATCATACCACTCATTGTCGGAGGGTGGGGGGGGGGTGCGATGGTTGACGGTCTAATTTTAGAGTAGAAGGTCGGGGGAAACGAGTTTAGATGCGGGGGTAGTTTCGTAATATAAATTTGACTCGTTCTCGACTCGTGTCAATATTACGAAATATATCCTAAAAAATATTAAAATATATATAATAAAATACTATAAAATAAAATAATCTAGTTTTATGGTATTTTATTGTATTTTTTAAATATTTTTTGGAATATATTTCATAATATTGACTCGAGTTGAGAGCGAGTCAAGTTTTTATTACGAAACTACCCTCAGCACCTAAACTCGTTTCTTCCCCGACCTTCTACTCTAAAATTAAAGCATGTTATTCAAGTTAGAACTTGATTATTTTATTTTATGATATTTTATTGTATTTATTAAATATTTTTTGGAATGTATTTCGTAATATTGACTCGAGTTGGAATCGAGTCAAGTTTTTATTACAAAACTGCCCCCACACTTAAAATTGTTTCTTCCCCCCCTCCCCGACATTCTCCTTCCCGCTTCCTCTGTTTCACCCAAAAAATAGTTGGCATGTTCTCAACTTCCTCATTTTGACTATTGGTGTACAACAATGAAAAGAGGCGGTGTGTTAGTTACCGGTAGTTGATCTGCTTCGAAGGTCATAGCTTCTACCAGACTCTTCCTGCTCCTATAGTTTTGTTGCTGCCTCTGATCATCAATTATATTTATTCAACTCCAATATGATTTACAGGACGTAAAGAAAATATTAACAACATTAGGGCCACTCAGACAAAACTTTGCTAGTACGTATACGTTGTTAAATGTTAATTGCGTTCTCTCTATCTATACCCGGACCCATAATAATAGAAATTTATGTTTACCTTGATGCGTCAATTTCTCACCAGATTCACTTAATGGGTCTCTTCACAGTAGTTGAATGAAATGGGCAAGCCAACTACATGAAGGTTCTGCCAAAGCCTAGCTAGAGGGTCCCTGATAAATAATTAAATTGGTCATAAATAAATCATTTTTAAATGCAATGTATTGTATTAATAGACATATAATTAACAGATTAGTTATGAGTTGCCTTCTGATCTCTTCGTAAATTTCTCGATATTGATTTATATTTTGGTAGGGATTTCATAAAGCGTTGGAGTTGACTTTACTTAATCTGCGTTAGACCTACTCCCTGATCAGACTTATGACATTCTTATTTGGTGGATTAGTTTGGTGGTTTAGGTCTATTTGATAGCCTATTCCAGAGTGCTAATCAATTATCAACATATAAGCCTTGCCACTACGCTGAGACTGGTTTTATCTTCAAACAAAGAAGTACTCAAGAACAACAAGCACGGCTTGGTGAAAGACGTTGAGGAGCAGGGAGATTCAGATGCAGATGCAGCAAATGATGGATGGGCAAACAATAGCAGTACAACGGCTTAAGAACATGACGGACAGCAACTGGGGGAGTCCGGCCAAGGACGAAAGAGATGAGGAGGAGCTCTCCAGGTCGGCTTTCATATCTTTCAGAGAGAAGGAAGAGGAGATTGAGAGGAAGAAGGTGGAGGTCAAGGAGAAAGTGCAGACCCGACTTAGTCGAGTAGAGGAAGAAAGCAAGCGATTGGCCGTGATCAGAGAAGTACTTACCCATAAAAACATTTGACAGATTGTCATGTTTATTTTGAGTGCAGTAAGTTAAATACAAAAACTAAGCTTGTCATTATTTTCATGTAGGAGTTGGAAGCTCTGAATGATCCAAAGAGGAAGGAACTAGCGGCCGTGCGTAAGAAGATTGATGCTGTCAACCGTGAGTTAAAGCCCCTGGGACACACCTGTCACAAGAAGGTTGTTCTCTAATTATTCTTCATAAACATTTGTGAAGAACAAATGAAATGTTGTTAACCTTCGTTTCACTTCACGGGTACTAGGAGAGGGAGTACAAAGATGCCCTTGAAGCGTTCAATGAGAAGAACAAAGAGAAGACACTACTAGTTACCAAATTGATGGAGGTACATAATATACATATAGATATGAGTATCAACTTTTTTTTAACCATCATTAATTTCTACATATACGTATGTACGTGTACTACGCAGTAGCAGTACTTATCATTTGTATTTTTGTGTGAATAGCTAGTGACAGAGAGCGAGAGGATGAGGTTGAAGAAGCTGGAGGAACTCAGCAAAAACACGGATTCGCTTTTCTTATAATATCGTTGTAACTTGCAATTGCATTTGTGTGGGGTTTTGTTTTTTAATATTGGCAGCATTTCTTCTTTCTAATCAATTATATGTTTGGTTCCGGTTTGAGTGATGCCATGTACACGTTAAAATTTTTTCACCTTTTCTCGTCTTGAATTTAATTGACTCGTTAAATTAGTCATATGAATCATATTTACATGACAACCTTTTTAACCCAATCAAATTTAAGGTGAGATCCGGTGAAAAAAATTTTGGTCGTGTATAAAGAATTTTTTCATCGGGTTCTGTAGATAACAGTGTACTCCACATATTTGTAACTTGTAGAATCGTAAGCTTTGTGAGAAAAAAAACAAAAACTTGTAAAATTGGAAGCGAACTGCTTTGGCTGGCAGAAAAAATAAAAGCTTGCTTAAAGTTGGGAGAACTCCATTTTTTCCCACAAATTGGCACATGTAAATATAGAATTGGAACAAGATGATTTAACGTGACAAGAAACATTTTTGTCCCATGGGAAGGGCATATGGCACGGTATTCGGGGGATAATATATATATATAGGCAATTGGGGTGTGCCCGGGGTAAACATTAATTTCCAGACCCAAATTTTAATCAGGGTCATTTAATTACAAAGATAGTTTAAGATCTATTGTTAAAATAAAAAACTAAACCTTCCCAGATAAAGTTGGCACTAGCCAAGCGGCCGTGTCGAACGTGGCTCAGACCAAATCCAGCCACAACTGAATCTGGTCGTGCGGCCAAGAGGTGAAGAGATCTGGGTAGCGGCAGCCGGATCCAGCCTCACACCAAAAAACAAAAAATTAAAAAAATATTGGCCGCAGGTGCCATTGTCTGGCCACCCAGTGACTAAATCCAAGGGCATCTTCGGCTGGGAGAGGGGGAGTAGGGTAGAACGAGGGAGTCGTGAGCAACAGGGTTAAAGTGGAGCGTGGAGGGGTAGCAGTCGCAGCGGGACAGCTAGGTTGAAGGGGAGTGGGGAGGAGGGGCATCCGTGGCGCGCACGGGCATCTACGTTAGGGGAGGAGGGAGTTGCGGGTGACAGAGTCGAGGTAGAGTGGGGAGGGGTGGTGGCCGTGGCGGGATGGTGGGGTCGAGGGGGAGCGTGGAGGAGGGTCGTCTGTGGCAGGGGAGGAGGGAGTAGGGTAGAAAAGGGAATCGTGGGTGGCGGGGTCGAGGTTCAGCAGGGAGGGGTGGCAGCTGTGGTGGGATGGCGTGGTCAAGGGGGAGCTGGGAGGAGGGGCATCCCCAGCAGGGGAGATGGGGAGTGGGGTAGAGGAGGTAGTCACAATGTGGCAGGGTCGAGGTAGAGCAGGGAGGGGTGGCGGCCATTGCTGGATGGTGGGGTTATGGGGGAGCAGGGTGGAGAGGCATCTACAGCGGGATAACAGTCGCGACATCATTCGGGAGAGGTTTAATTTTTTTTTAAATAATAGATCTAGACAGTCCTTGGAATCGGATGACCTAAATTAAGTTTTGGGGACTGTTTTAGGCCGAAGAAAACTTTATCGAGATATATATATATATATATATATATATATATATATATAAAATTAAGCAAGCGTTTAATAGGAGTCGTTCGCACTACTCATTTTATACTTCTTTTGGCTGACATAAAGCATAAGTATATCAAATTTTCTTAGTTATAATTTGTAAAAATTAACTATGTAATATAAATATAAGATATGAAATATCTTTTATATTTTTTATTTGTGCTTTTTCAAAAAATTGAGAGCGATAAAATTTTCAAAGGGATCAACTAATTAGTGTGAAGTTACTTACATTTTATTTCAAATTTTTCAAAAAATATATAATTTTGTAATAAAGAATTTACAAATAGATTTTATAAATTTTATTTTATTATGTATTAACCAAATGGAGGTAATTAGTATAGAAAAAATATAAAATATATGAACTTTTAAATTTATGATTTATAAGAAATTAATTATAATATAAATATGAGACATAAAATATCTCTTAAAAAATTCTTCTTTTTGGTATTTTTTATAAAAGATTTATATTGTGGTAAAATTTATAAAGAAAAGTCAGCTTTTTATTAAAAAAGAAAAAATATATTTTTTAATATTATCGGGTAGCGAAAGAATTAAGTATAATTATAAAAGAAAAAATATGTGCGGTTAAGAAGATATAAGGGTATATTTGTTATTATTGATAATTTTCTCTTTTTTTCGTAATTATGTTTAATTTGATGATATTAAAAAAACTTCTCTAATAAAACGCTCAACAAAATTAATGGGTGGAATTCTAAATTTTTTACGGTAATAATTTTAAAATAATTCTTTATAAAAAAATTAACATTTTATTATAAATTACCATACGGAGAGGCTTCAATTTGGTCGGTCACTCTGGCTGGCGACGGAGACGACGATCGCATCGGGACATTCTCCGGCCGCCTGCCGGCGAGCACCGCAATGCAGTGGGTACGTGCCAACTCCACGGATTTCGGCGGAACGCTTCCTCAACCTCGCAGGTCAGTCTTCATTAATCCCCCTTTTGCCTCTAATTTTTTATTTTGGCGTAGTCACTGTCTGATCGCCGATCTGGTTTTGAATTGCAGCGGGCACTCGGCGATGAACGTTGGGAAGTCGTTGGTGGTGGTTTTCGGAGGCCTCGTTGACAAGAGGTTCATCAGCGACATCGCCGTTTACGATGTGGGTACGTTCTTGAACTTCTTTCTCGGGAACTCTCTTATTTGTTCGAAGAAATCTTATCGACTTTTGGAAATCTCTTTTTTCTTTTTTTTGGTTAAACTCTTATTCCATGACGAAGAACCCTAGGAAGGCATTTTTAGCTTTAGGTTTACGAGAAAGTTTAGCTTTCTTCAATTTGTTAATGGGGCTTCATTATTCTTGATTGTCGAACTTACTTGGCTGGAGTTTGATAGTGTCGCCTTCAAAGCTCAATGGCTAGCTGCTACCCATTATATAGCTCCTCCGCTTCTGGTTTTAATCAAGGAAAACCTAAAAATCATGTTTCTGAACTGTTGAATACGAGTAATGAGTTTGGAATTAGTGGCAATTTGTCTGGCTTGAAAGAGAGAGATCGTTTTTCTGCCACTGAAAACCAAATGCTATTTTTGGGACTTAAATGGCATAAGAGGTCTTGATTATTCGGAAAAATGAAGGCGTTTCTGGGTTACTAAAGTGGTTACGTTTGGATTGTTCTAATGACAGAGTAGATATACGTTTTAGCGCTGAGATTTCTTAAGCGACAGTTCTTGGTTTGTTTCTTCCAAATATATTTTAAATATGGTTGTTTTATTTTTATTTTTATTTTGCTCTTAATAGCAAATGGAATTTGGTTTACGCCGCAATGTACTGGTAATGAGTCTGATGGACAAGTGGGTCCCTGCCCAAGGGCATTTCATGTAGCTGCAGCCATTGGCTGCCACATGTTTGTCTTTGGTGGCCGTTATGCTAGCAAAAGGTGCATACATATCTTTTTCAGCATTTAATTTTTGGTTTAATGTGCATTTTTCTCTTCCAATAATGTGTTTGATTTTTCAGGTTGGGTGATTTTTGGATGCTAGACACTGGTTAGTATCCTCGTTTTTTGTTTCTATGATCTTGTTTTTTGGAGTTTCAATGCTGCCTTACCAAATTTGGCACGACCTTTTTTCCAGAAATATGGCAGTGGTCTCAATTAACCTGTTTTGGTGATTTACCATCACCAAGGGACTTTGCAGCTGCTTCTGTTGCCGGGAATCAAAAGCTTGTAATGTGCGCAAACTATTGTTTTTGTTAAAAAAACGTTCTTGTTACTTGACCATGTTCCTGAGTATATTATCCAAGTGCAGGTATGGTGGCTGGGATGGCAAAAAGTGGCTATCAGATGTTTACGTATTAGACACAAGTATTGTTCTCTCTTGTGTATAGTTAATTCATTAACAAGTGTTCAACATTCTTTTCCAAGGGTGAACTGCCCTACTGCATTGAAGTAAATTCTCATTTGGAGATCAATCTCCCGTTTTTTTGCCTTATGATTTAGTAAGGATTCCTTGGTGTTTTTTCATTGATATGAGCAGTTTCACTTGAATGGACGGAGCTATCAATATCTGGAGCAATGCCAACCCCTAGATGTGGCCATACTGCCAATATGGTTGAGAAAAGATTACTGGTCTTTGGTGGTAGAGGTAAATCCTAATATTTTTAATGTCGCTTCTAGATGTGTAATTGTGGTTATTTGTGGACCGACGTGAGTCCAAGTTATTTTGGACACTAACCAAAATTTTTCTTAGTTTCAGAGCTTCAGTTGGGTTGAACTTGTAGCAGTATTAACTACCTGTTTTCCCTCTTGGATCCTAAATTCCCGTTATTCCTAATTCAATTATAAGATCAATTTGTTATTTTGTTTTCTCTGTATATATTGTATTTATTTTATTGTCGAAGACACATCATTTACTTACCCAAAGCAATACTCTGCAGGTGGAGGTGGACCTATCATGGGTGATTTGTGGGCTTTAAAGGGCCTATATGAAGGGGGTAATATCAAGCATCTCTCCCTTTTTCCAGAAAATGAAGCATTCATAATTCCACTTTTTTTTTATTTTTAAAATTGACTTTGAGACACTTATTTTTATGGAAGGTAGAGAATGAGTCACCAGGATGGACACAGTTGAAGCTTCCTGGGCAATCTCCTTCTCCTCGTTGTGGACATACGGTTACTTCTGGAGGGCTCTATGTAATGCTACTGTGTTTTCTTTGCATGATCTTAATACCTGTTTTTGGCTTATTAATGTATTAGTTCTCCTTTTGTTACCACTAATTTATTATGACCAAATATGGCATCAGCAGGTCAAATAAAAAGAAAATTTTCATTAAGAAAAGAGGTAGGCTGAAAGGAAGTTGGATTGTTGTTATAAGGAGAACTCTGAATAGCACTTGCGAAGAGTTCATTTCCTAACTGCTTATGCTTTAAGGAAAATTAATGATTGAATGAAGTATAAGAGTCATTATCAGGTTGAGTGGAGATACATGGGCCCAGCCCTATGTATTTGTAATGTACAAGATGATGACGGGGAGGAGCAGAATGATTTTGGGGGGGTTTTTTGTTGAAATAGGACGTTATTGGAGATAAAATGAGCACAAAAACTTCAAGTAGTGATGAGTTCTTATTGTTAGATCAGTAATTTGCACGACTTTTTCAGTTGCATATAACTTCATTTTGCGAGTTTTTCATCTGCCAGAGTTAAATTCCTTTTCTGCTTCAGTTCTTCGTAATTGATTTTCATTAACTGCTTTTGGTGGTATGATCCTTGCATTCAGAATGGCTTCTTATAGGAAAACTTGCTTAGCTTGCTTCTTCTGTGCAGCTTTTATTATTTGGTGGCCATGGAACTGGTGGTTGGTTGAGTCGTTATGACATCTATCACAATGATTGCATTATTTTGGATAGAGGTATTCTCCAAGAATCATTCTTCAATCATTTGTTGGTGTTGTCATTCCAGGTGTACCTGGATAGGGCTTTGTATTTTTGTTCTATCTATAGGAAAAAAAATATTGTGTGATTGATTTAAGCAAAGGCTGACATTCGGCACGCTTACACAGTTATACTATTACTAATCTCCCTATGCTAAGGGTTAACAAATGCTTATGTAACTAATTAATTCGAAATTGCTTCTGGCACACCATGAGTTTTATGTTGCATTGATGAAGGAGAGGTAACTATTTGGACAGTCACCATAGTATGGAGATATAGATTTTTTATTGGTGAATATCATTCCAAGTGATTTTGAGATGAGTAGACAAGTGGAATATGTTGAAACTGGGTTTGGAAAAGGTTAGAAAAGTATAAAATCAAACACAAGCTGTAGAGAGGGCCTTGGAATGTATCATTTAACAAGCAGGAATATAAATTTTGGGTTAGTTCTGAATCTGGGATATTGTTGAGGGGAACCTATCTTGATTTTCATAAAGATTCTTATGATTGGATGTAGTCTAAGAGTGATGGTCTTCACAAAGTAGTAAAAAATAGTGGGTTTTACAATTAATTTGCTGTATAATTATTTTGCTGAGCCTTCTTGCTTTAGTTTCTGCTCAATGGAAACGTCTTACTACCAGCAATGAACTGCCTCCAGCTCGAGCATATCATTCAATGATCAGTGTTGGTTCACGTTATATGTTATTTGGTGGCTTTGATGGGAAATCAACTTTTGGAGATATTTGGTGGCTGGTTCCTGAAGGTACTGACCTAGTAAAGCTTATCACATTGGGCAGTGAAATTTCTGATAATTTGCATGCCAAATTTCTGTAAATAAAATGGAAGGAAGGCTATTATCCTAAACTTCTTAAAATTAATTGCACTGATATTTTCTGTTTCTTAAAGTTCTCATTTCTTGCCTACCAAGTTGTGTTTTTAGTAACCCTTCTACTTTTCTTGTTTGTAGATGATCCCATTGCGAGGAGATCTTTCCCAGTCGCACCTCTTGTATCCTCAAATGAAAGCAAGGATGCATCTGTACCAACTGGCACACAGTATATGGTAATTATCCCCCTGTTATATTTGTCTGAGAAATTAATGTTGAATTTCTTTTTCTTCTTGGGCCATTTGACCTGCCTTATAAGATCATAGTTCCTACTAAATTAGGTTTCACTTGTTAATGTTCTTCTCAGTTTTATATAGTGTGTGATACAGAGTATGAGTGGCAAATTACTGGTATGTGGATTCATGGTTCAGTGCAAATTTTATTCTTATAATCTGTTAGTGTCTTGAGATTGCCGCTTGTTATTCTTGAGATGGATCAACAGTTGAAGTAGAAGTGAAAATACTACATGCCTTTTGTAGAAGTAAATTGATAAAGGTTTGTTCGAATGGTGACATCATACGAAACGCGGAAATGAGCCTTGGTATGTGCAGCAAACTGGTGTATGGATTGATTGTTAATGACTTCAAGGCTTAGTGCCTGAGTTTCTATACCTTCTCTTCTTAACATGCTCCATTGAGAAGGTCTTATTTTTCATTTTCTTGCATCTTCCAGAGAAGCTCCTTCGATTTTCCTTTTATTGTATATAGGTTCTTAACAAGAAGATTTTAGAAAGGTGATCTATTAATCCTGCTGTCAGTATTAGTTGATGGTGAACTTACTGTTTCAATTCTTGTAAATATGGATGTTTTCTCTTTAACTCCTTTTTTTGATTGCCATGCTCATTGTCTTTTAATGATGTTCTTAGAGAAGGCAAGAAGAGTTTTCTTTATCAGAGTTGGTAAAGAAGTTGGGAATATTGGTTTCAGCTGCTACTACAGAGGTTGCCATGGTCGATGAATTAAACGACCGTGAATTTCTTGAACTCTGCTCAAGGATAGCAGGTGAACCTGCGCCAACAAACTATCAGGTTGTCACCTTTTAATCGTTCTGTCACGCTTCCAAATTTTGGATTTGACTTGACCGACCATCTTTTCTATGTTTAGGCCGTTCGAGAACATTGGAAGAATTGTGAAGCACGGGCCCTACAATTGAAGGAGCTAGGACCATTGTTTCGAGACTATCGACGTCTAATTACTCGTAAACTTTTGTATGTTTCTTAGCAGATGTTATCTTAAAGAGGGATTCATTATTGTGTTGATCAATTTTGAAGTCTAAATACATTGTACATTTTGAGAAAGAGTTTTAAAAAGGTTTAGGATGCATTAATTTAACATAATTACAAATATTGGTTATGCTGACATCAGGGCTGATCATGTAAACTTTTGTGAATGTCAAAGAATCTTATACAATACATTCTCCTGGAAAATTGCCTAGACAGTTTGGACTTGTGAAACTTTTAGGAAGACAAGCATGTAAAATAAAGTGATGCGTGCTGACCTTTTAATTTTAACTGTACAGTGGAAGCTCTAATTGTCTTTTGCAATTTGCTGAAAGTCAACCAACTTATCAGTACTATCATTTGCAAAGTGCTTCTCAGGTTTGTTTTCTATGGCATAAAGTTCTGATTGAATTTTTCAGTTTTTACCTAAAGCTCTATTCGGTTAAGCATGGCATAAATGGAAAATCTATGAAATCTATTTGGGAATTCATACCAAAAGCATTTATCTTCCACTAAAAAGTTATTTATGTTTAGGGTATTTTATTGTAAGATCCAAGTAAGACTTTACACCAAATGGTCCCCATTGGAAATTTCATCACCATCAATTTCTTTAAAAAACACACAAGTAAAAAGAGGAATTTTTTGTGAAGGGATTTTGCATCTCATATTTACATCATAACAAACTCTTTATAAAGTACATCTAAGAAAATTTCATGCATTTTACATCTTGTTTAGCCTTAAAGGAAATAAGTATGATAAGTAAAGAATTTCAACTTTTTCGGTGATAAATCTTTTAAATAAATATACATCTTGTGAAAGGTCCAATGTACGTTGGTGTTGTTAAACTGAGCCACATCTTGAAGTGAAAGAAATAACAGTTTTGGGTCTGGTATATTCGAGTTTATTGTCCAACTGCAATTTCAAATAGGTGTTTTTGATGCCTTAAAGACCTTTCTTTCGTCTACTAAACATAGCAAGCTATAACTTCAGTATGTTATTATATTCTTCTGTTGTGGCTCTCTGTTACATACTTAAATCATATATAAATGGGGCGCCTACTTTTGTTTCATTGTTTTTATTTCACCTATTTCTAGCTTCTTTAACAAAATTTTTGTTATATTTGAACTTTGAAGTGGCTAAATTTGTTCTCTTTTTCATTCTCCTATTTTTCCAATGTAATTATTACACAATTTAAAGTTAGAATTGCATCCGTTTATGCTCTACATTCTTTTTTAACTTCACTTACATCTTAATTTTTTTGCAATGATGATTTCTTCTTAATTTCTTTTAGTTGCGGATGGCTGATGTTGAGAAGCTGCTCACTGAATACAGACAGCTGTTGTCGAGCGAAATAGAGCAATAACCATGCATCTTGCGTTTGTGGAAATGTTTACTCCCTGCTTTTCTATTTTAAGAGCTCTATATTCCCTTGATTCCAAATATCTTCTGCAGCTGTTGCAGAGAGCTAGGGGAGTTCCTGTTGGTCATTGGCTTCACAGGCCGGATTTTATTTAATATGTTATTTTAATCTTGATTTTTGGTAATTATAGTATGTTGCATGCCTTGGAAATTGTTTTACTTTGAGTTCAACCCTGTTCATAGGGGGTGTAAACAAGCTAAGCTGGCTCACAAGTATTTTATGATTGGATAGATTTGGCTTGAACTCGTGCTTATAAATTTTGTGCTCAAAAAAACATTCGGCTCGAAATAGATAATTTGTTAACGAATTTAAAATTCGAGTTCGATGTGTTTAAACTAGAAAAAATATTTAGCTCAATTCACTTCATCTATATTATTGAGGTCATATTAAATTTATATAATATTGGAAAGAAAATTTTGATCATATATAAGTTAATTATTTTATATCCTAAATAATTATTTACATGATAGTGGTATAATCTTAATAAGTGATATACTTACAAATTACTTACTAATAAATAATTAGTACTATTTATTGTTAATTGTTAAGGACTAACTACAAATTGTAAAGGATTTAATGTAAATTATGAAAGACTTATTACTTATTACTTTATTAATAATTAATGGAAGCAAAAATTAGTAATACTCAATTTATATAATATTGTATATTTATCATTATCTTTGTCCTATTAGTAACTACTTACCTAATTACACACACACACTAGCTAACTAGTGCATATAAGAACATTATTTTATAACCTAGTAATAAGTTGTCAAAATAAAATTTCTATTTTGGTTAAATATAAGTTGGAATTATAACATAAGGTGAACTATGCAGATGTTATAGGCAACTAAAAGAATAAGTTTGATCAATCTAACAATAAAATATTAACATCTCGAAACTTGACATTTAAATACTACAGCTTGAACTTGATTCGAACTCGAATCCTACGAGTCGAGTTTAAATAAGGCAGTATTTAACTTGACTTAACTCGGATATAACACGAACTCGACTCGTAACTTGACGCAAAATCGACTCGTAGCTTGACTCGAACTCGACTCAATAAAATAATATACATAATATCACTTGTTTACTCAAAATACATTTAAAATTATAAATAAAGAATATTATTAATTATGTACTAAATGATGATGGTGGTGGGGATGTTTTGTTTTGTTTTTTTGTTTTTTGTTTTTTATCAAATTTAGGTTATCCTTCTAATCAAATGATCTAGATTAAAGCAGTGATGCACGAATCGGCCGATTCCGAGTTAAAATCGATCGATTTGAATTGGATGAGCAGCGTGCCGATCCGATTTTGGGGTCGAATCGGCATCCAACTCGGCCTATTCACCCTAATTCCGACCGAGTTAAATCAGATTCGGAATCGGGGTAAATCGGGAAGAATCGGTTTTTGGATAAATTACTAAAATACCCTAGGTATGATATTTATTAAATTATTTAAGTATGGGTAAAATTGGAATTTTGATTTTAAAATGCCCTTTTCTCCCTCTGTCGTCGCTGCTCCTTCGCTCCAGCGTTGCCAGCTGGGGATGGGTCAGGGCGAGGGTGGCAAGGCAGGGCAGAGGCGCATGGAGGGGGGACTGGGTGGGGCAGGGTCGGCAGGGTGAGGGCGGGCCGGGCGGGGCAGGGCAGGGCCGGTGTGGTGAGGCTGGGCGGGGCGGGCCTGTGGGGGCAGGCCGGGCGGCTGTGGAGGCAGGCCGGGCGGTGCGGGGCGGGTTGGGGGAGGCGGGGCAGGGCGTCGGCGCCGGCGGCTGGGGTAAGGAGGGTGGCATTCTCGTAATTAAAAGTTGAATCGTCTCCGACTCGAGTAAAAAATAATAATTAATTCCAAATAATTTAAAAAATCTAAAAAAATATTTAAAAAATATCATAAACTATAATACACACAATAATATCAAAATAACACTAATACTTAATTTTTATATATTTATGTTATGAATTGTCAAATTATTATATATGACCGATTAGACCGATTTGGACCGATTCAACTGAACCAATTCCTATCTGATTTAGACTGAGTCCAATTCCAACTTTGACTCCTTTGAAAACCGATTCTGATTTTTGTAACCATGGATTAAAGTTTGAAATAGAAACATAATTTTCCCCTGACTAAGATAGTTTATATATATATATATATACACACACTAATAAGTTTAATTGTAACTAATTATATTTATTTATATACAACATAATAACAAAGTAGTGGGATAGGTAGGTTCAATACACATTGATTGTGTTCTTTAAGCAAGATACTTTTGATTTTATAATCGAGCTGGTTTTGAGCTCACGAACGAACTCGAGCGGATTTCGAGCATAAGTTAAGCTCGGCTCGTTTGCTCGTTTGCTCGTTTAGTAACCCTATTGGTCGCTATACAATACAATTGAAAACATAAAGAGCTGAACACAAACAATTGCTTGACTTGAAAACAAAGTGAGCTGAATACAAACCAAACACAAACACTATAAATTTTAGATGACTCAAAAATAAAACGAGCCGAACACGAACCAAGCCTAAACATGATAAATTTTGGACGAGCTACTTGAACCATAATAAATTAAAGGTTCGTTGAGCACTCAAACGAGCTCGAACAGAGCTTACCAAAAATTATGCCGAATTTAAAAACAACCCGACTCGGTTTGGCTCGGCTAGTTCACACCCCAACCTTTTCACTCATTATGGAAGGACCAATTGATTGTTACTCAATTTACCACGTATTCATCATATATTTGGTTATGCGTGGAAAAAAAGAGAAAGAAAAAGAAAAAATTAAACATGTTTGCATGCCAAGGCGTGGCACACATTTTATATTAGCCATTTCTGCACAAGATTTGAACTCTAAACTGGAATATTGTTCTCATCGATTTCGTGTTTTCTTCTGAGATATAATGCTACAATGTTATTTTTGACAAAACTCGAAAATAATACTGTTTTGATTGGATGACTATTTTTGTTTAATATGTATTCGTATTACTCACGTATCTCCTGTCTTTACTTCCTTAATATCCAGCATATATCGCTCTTTTAACGCCAAAACGAAAGAGTGGCCGACGTTCATTGTACACGAGTTCTCCCGTTGAGCCGCACGGTGCCTGCCTTTCAGTCCATCATCGGTGTCTAAATCTTATCCCTATTGCCGACGAAAAATCTTCCAAAGCGAACAAAATGGAATCAATATCAAAGAAAGGGAAGGAAGAATAATATGGTACCATTGATTAGCCAAATCAATAGGTTTCCCTTCCGAATCTATTCCCCTTCTCGTGCGTGGCTTTTCAAAGCCTTGCATGGCAGTGACTGGTCAAGAACTGGGCGTCACTCGATATCCTAAAAGCAAAGACCGATTTGAAGCCTCATCTTTACTTGAATCAAAGTACCTTGGCGATGGATGGATCATCACTAAACGTCGTTTCGAGAGCCGTCGATAGCATGTAGGAACAAAAAATACATGAATGCGTTGTGGGTCCTAATTGTGAACAGCTAGCTCTCGGGGTTTGTCAATTTGAACCGCGAAGAGCTGTCTTATTTGGCGCCGGTGCAAATTTGGCCTACCGCCATACCAGCCGGGCGGAAGAGAGGAAGAAGAAGAGCGAAAGGAATTTACATTTTCTTTTGAAAGAAAACTATCCATCACATAGTCGGTTTTATTTATTTATTTATTTTGAACCTTTGACCTCAAAAATTAACTAAACCAAAATACAAAATCAAAATACATCGATTTTGTAGTTTTACTACAGGTACCTGCATGTAAGAGCAAGGACAAATCAGGTTGATTGCGCTGCTGCACCGTGCAGAAGCATAATTCTTCATTTACATTCCTAAAAATTTGGGGGACGATTGTACATCTGATCGGGTACACAATGTTGCAACATGAATGGAAGTTCTATTTTTAGGTGGCATGCTTCCGTAGTAGCTACTAATCTCAAGAAGCAGTGGATAAGCATGTTATTATAATTAAGGTGATCATTCGGCGGTCAAAGACCAGAAGGGAAAGCAGGGGATACCAGAAGTACTGGGGATATGACAATAGAGGGTTTGATCGTAATATGTTATATAATATATTCTCTAATCTTCTTATATGTTTATTTCTTCCCAAATTAGTATCAGTGGGGAGGAATCAAAACGAGAGCTTTCTCCCATGAAGCTTCATGGCTTCGTCTGCGTATTTATTGAAAACGAGCAAATTCATTATCTGCTACAGTACGTTTAGCCAGTAGCCGGAGTAAATAAATTGTCTAATTCTACCAAATCTAGGTATTTGCTAGATACAGGCTCCCTTGATCCGACAACGTTTGGACACAATCTCATTGTATAATCTTTCTAATTTGTCGTTGTAGTATGAAGCATCACGAGAAAGCAAATGTTTTTGTTTGTTTACTGCGTACTTGCACTGGCACTGTACATCATCACATGAACTGCCAAAAATTTAATCACCCGCAAAGCTTGTTTTTATAATCTTATCTGGGATCATCCAGCTTTGGTCTTTAGTTAACTACAACCTAAGCATCCTAGAAAAGAATGTAAACAAAATAAAAATAAAAATTATAGATGTACTTGCAACTAGAAACTGCCACAGTTTTTAGTTAATTTGTTCGACAAAACTGATCGTATACCCAGCAATATGCCAGGCCATTCGATTTGTATATATTATGAGTGCAATCTTAACTAATATTTTGAATGACAACTCAAGTCATGTAGACATGTACAATGTCACTTATCGCGGTTGCGGTGTTTGTGTATTTGGCATGTGTACTTTATACAATCTGAGCTTGCTCATCAAAGCTCCAACCAGAAGAAAGAATCCGAGGTGTACCGTGTACGTTGGAGGCAGGCTTCGCCCTATCATCGTCGTCTCATCAAAGCATCAAAGGGCCGGGCCATCAATGTAAAGGCAAGCTTTAACTCATTAATCAGAGGTTATCATTTATGAGTTTTAGGAGCGGCTATCAAGTTGGTTTAACTGTTTAACTGTGTACTTACTTCGATCAAACTTAATGATAATTGTTACGTTGTGCTCGGGTAAAAAAATGCTAATTGTAAAGTTTAGGAGAGAAGAGACATGTACATGAATTATAATTTATATATTTTACATGAGCTATACCTTTTATTAATGACAATTTAACATGTCTCACAACTCAAAATTAATATAGATAAATAAAAAAATAAATAATAAAGATAATTTTAATATTTTAATTCAATATAGTATTTTTTAACCCTTTCATTTTAATTATCAAAATAAATTTAATAAAAAATAATTTTAAAACATCTACTAAGTAGTGCATTTTTTAAAAATCTAAAAATATGTCATAATAATATCAAAAAATTTTAAAATTTTATTAACTTTTTACTTATATACTCTACTTTTAACACATATAAATATTATTTTGTGGGACCCATAAAAACTTCAAATTAAATGTGTCGTATACCTTTATATGAGGTGTAGCTTATATAAAATTTTCCCTTGAGATAAAACAAATTATAAATAATCGAAATTAATTTTACAAGTTGATTGGACACCAGGTAACCAGGTCATAATTGTGAGCTTGACCATTTATTGTGATATCTATTCTTTTTAATAAAATAAGAACTCAATACTTACATGAAATTAAAAGTATAATAAAAAATCATATAATTATAATTTATTTTTTTATTTATATAGAATATATTTTAAAACTCGATCACAATTTATATCTAAGATATTAAATTATTACGGTATATCTCATTATTCAAAGAGAATTTATCTATAAAATTAAAATTTATTCGGCATAAGTTGCACATGGTGTGGCATCTTCCCTAGTGGGTTTAAATTATCAAGTTTAATTTCACCTAGAAAGAAAGGGCCAGATTAATTTGAAATTTGATTTGGAAATATCTGAGTTGCTTTATATAAGGGTTTGCGTAATGGTGGGTTCGGTTGATCTGACTTAACCGTAGGCACCCAAATAAGTACAGGATCATTGATTCAATTGGCTCTGATCAAAGCTTGAACATCATGTCTTTTTGTCTGCTCAATAGTGGCGACTCGTCCATGAATTTCTGAGCTAGTTTCCAATCTTCACGGACTTAATATCTTTTAATTCTGAACTACAATAGTAGCTTCAAACTTCATGCACGGGGAAGGGCCTTCATAATGAAAAGCCCTGTACAACATGTGCATGGCTTCCATTAGACCCAGGGGAAATGTGAAAAAAACAAAGTTGAGAGGGGACATGAATTTTTATGATTGACGATATCACAAAATGACCAGGGAGTAGTCAGATCAATTCTGAATTTGATACACATGAGTTGGATCGTTTTACCTTCAATGTTGAGAGCGAACTTTTAGGTGGTTGGAGCGTTGGGTGTTAATCATCTTACCAAAACTTGGAAGTGATGGGTAACCTCCAAGTCATATGCCGTTTATACTTGGAGTTTAGTTGATTTGAGTTTGAGCCGGTGGTACAAATTGGTTATGTTCTTACATGTTATATGAAATCATGTCTCATATAAAGATGAGAATGAAGCTTAGTATGGAATGCAAATATGTTAGTACAATACCACCTAGCAGCTCATAAACTTTGTTCTGATTTGGTTTGATCACCTCCCTATCCTGGTACTTCTCCCCTTCCACCCTCGTGTTCACTCTGTTATAAAATTACGTATATTTGCATCGAAACCGTCAACCAGATTTCAAAGGAAATCTCCTCATTCTTTCCTCCTCCTTTTGCCCTCCCTTCTTATATATCTTGCTTCTTACCCCCCTGTCTCTTCACGTCCTCCTTCTTCTTCTACATAAATCGTCGTCTACGTTTGTTCTCTGGGTTGAAGTCTGAATTTGGGATTCTGGGAGGAGTAATATGATCGTGGCCATGGCGAAGAAGCACCTTCGGGAGCTCCTCTGCGAGGACCAGGAGCCATTCTTCCTCCTCGACTACATCAACGAGAAGCGCTCCCAGCTGCATAACCCGGAGCTCACTCTTCGTCTTTGCAGAACCAAGCTCACCTCCCCAGCGCTTTCAGATGCTTCCATTAATTGTTCAACCTCCTTCTCTGCCAAGTGCGCTCCTTCCACGCTCGTGTCTGCTCCGAGGATTCGCAAGAAGGTAAAGGACTCAAAGCCCAGAAGCAAGATTGGGCATTTTGGATCCATGTTGAAGAGGTTGGTGATGCGGAAACGGCATTGGAAGAGAGGCGTCATGGTGGAGGAACAAACTCCCACAATGAAAGGTTTGTTGAGATGGGAGTCCTTTGACAGAGAGGTTGCAATTGCAGATGATGCATCGGTTGAGAAGGTGAGGTGTTCCTGTTCCTGCAATAGCAGTGTTTGGACTGACAGTATTGAAAAGAAGTCGACGGATTTGGAGAGCTCCACCTCTAGGTCTGATCAGGAGTTTGAAGAAATGGGGTTCATCAAACAAAGGAGGTTTTCATGTGATTCAGTTAGGGAGGTTCGTATTCTTCAATCTCTTAGATTGGTAAACAATAAGTCATATATCCATCGATTGATTTTGTGATTAGAATTTGATTAGCATAGGTTGGATTAATTTTTCACAGTAATCTTCAAGTATCATACATTTTCTTTACTTATTATTATTATCTCAGAAACAAGTGTATTGAGTTGGAAGAACCGATAACTTTTGCAGGTTATGGATGGTATGAATGTAGATGAAGGAATCAATTGCAAAAATGAGGACAAGGATAAAGAGCACTTCACCCCTGTTTCAGTCATGGGTCCTCCATTTGTTGATGATGATGAGAGGCAAGACGAAGACAGTCAAGAAAACGAAGCAGCACTTGCTAGTGTACAGAGTAAGTGTCTAGTGAATCTATGACCAATATATGAGCTATTTGTTAAGGTATATATTGTCATTGAGATGAATTACCTAGAATTGTTACTGACGCATATATCTTCGTGTTCTACAGGAACCAGACAAATGTTGTTGGAGAAAATTCGTAGATTTGAGATGTTGGCAATACTGGACGACGATGACACAGATTCTAACAGTCGTGGAGCATCTGATGAGGATGAAAGTTGCTACTGTGAAAACCTTGTCCATGAAGTTCTGATTAGGTCTCACACATGTCACTGGTGTTTGGAATTCCCAAGGGACATGAAGATGTTGGTGGTGGACTTGATGGAGGAAGAAAAAGAAGTTGAACCTGATTCAGTAAACATGGAAGAATTGAAAGAAAAACTGTGCAAGAGGTTGATGTCATGGAAGATGGTCGAATCGAGCACGCAGGACATGATAGTGGAATTGGATTATCAAAGAGACGATGATGATTGGAAGAACAAAAGCGTGGAGGTAGATAATGTTGGAGTGGATGTTGAACTTGCCATCCTAGACTTTCTCTTCACCGAGCTCTCGTCTGATTTAATCCATCTCAGAAAAAAATTAGAAAATTTTGAGAAACACATTAGTGGAAAAAATATTTCATTTTTATTTTATTTTCTTACTGTGAACAAAATTTATAAAATTTTCATATCATTTTATTTTATTATATATATATATATATATTTATAATTTTTTCACTTATAATATTTTTATGCCAACAAAACATACCCTAATTTCATTCTCCTAGATTTTTATGTGCTCTGTGTCTACCACACAATGCATTTGAGTATAATTAAAAAAAATGTAAGATTGAAATATAAGAAATTATAACAAGGAGGCTACTGAAAAGATAAAAAAACAAATATTTAATAATGCCCCTTATACTGTCACTGACCCTTATAGTCATATCTCTATTATAATACGGAGCACATATGAGATTGAAAATTTTTTAACATGCTCAACTTTTTTTACCCTATTCACAGTACTAAAATAATGAAACTTGGTCGAGTATGGTAAGCATTTAACATCACTTTGATAAAAACGCTTAATTAAAAAAATGGCACAGTTATTATAACAAAAACCACCTATAACTATAAATTATCTACTTTTTTGTAAAAACATATTGATTTATATAAGTGGATGATCATAGTTGTTATAGATGAGTGATTTCAAAACTTGATGGTCCCATATAATTAAAAAATTTTTTTACTCCATGGCTTGCGAGGTCAACTTCATAGATAATTTTATATTAATTGATTTAGTAATTGATTTCCTAAGTCATGTCATATAAATTATTAAAACATGTTAATTTTTTAGATAATTTAAATTTAATATATTTAATTAATATAAATCATATATTTATTACATATAAATATCAAACAAGTAATTTATACTAATTATATATAATTTTTTATTTATATAATTAATAATTTAATATAAATAGCTGTAAATCAGTTCGAAATTAACTTTGACTCCGTAGAATCTAATTTTTGAGTTTTTAATTGTGCACACAATAGTCGGCAAGTTGCCTTAATTCGTTGTTTCTTTTCAAATATAGCTGCACGGTGTGTAGCACATATTTTGAGGATATGTAAAAAATGCCGACGAAATGTACAACTGGGATTATTATAACTGAAGAATAAAATTACTAGGGTTACTTGTATTTGCAAGTACGGCACTTTTTAAGATAATCAACTCGTCCCTTTGTTTTTCCATGCACATCAAAAATTTTCGATCAAGAATTGAGAGGTGGTAGGTATTGAAACAAGTTAAAGGTAAAAAATAGTTTTTTCTAAAATAAAGATATTTATATAATTACTAAAATAAAAGATAGAATATAGGGGAGAAAGACCAATTAGAGATAAGTGGGGCCTACTTACTCAGCAATAATGAGGAGGGGATGCGGGTGGACTTGGACCGGTTAACTAAAGACTAAAAAATTGTTAACTACGCCCATTTTTTAATTTTTTTAAAATTTAAGGTTTTTTATGCCAACTAAATTTACCATTATTAGTTGTTTTCTTCTCGAGAGACTTTCACAAAACGCACAAGGTATATTTTTAAATATGTTATAATATATATATATTATATATATATATATATATAAACATTTAATGGAGGTGTGCCTTTAAATATTTTATATTTTATAATACTTTGTATTATTCCTTAATTACATTAAATATATTTACTATGTAAAATTAATTATAATATAATAAATTGAAGGTGAGCAAGAAGCCAGATGCGAGTTAAGATTTAATTATAATAGAAAAAGTCTTACACTTCATTTAAAAAAATCTCAACAATAATTGGTATTCTTATATAAATTAAATTTGATATTAGTTTTTTGATTGCAAAGATTTTTGACCGATGGATATAATTTTGTTTAAATAAAAGAGTTAAAATTTTGTGATCTAAATAAATGACTAAAATATTGATATTTTTATACCAGCCATATTTGATACTAAATATTATTTAAAAATACTACGGTTTAATTATGATATTATCAAATATAATTTAAGATTTGGTCTACACTCTATACTGACTACATGATTTATCGACCGTAAAGATAAAACAACTTCCGAGTAGTTAGAAATTGTTAATGGCAAAAAGAGCTCTGATAATCATAGAGCGGTACAAAGCTGGCTGTACCTAGAATTTTTTCTCGTAGACGCAGGCGGGCGTCCTCCTCGTCTCCTGCCTCGCCAGTCACCCTCTGAGAGTCTCTCCCGTGGACATCGTGGTGCCTACCTCTCTTGGAAGCCTTCACCATCTCTCTACCCACACACCCTTTCTCCTGCCCTTCACAGCCTGCTACTGCTCCCTCATTCCTAACGCCCACTTCTTCTTCGGCCACATCTTCTCCTCTTCGCTTGGGACGATTTTGGGGCTCCTTTGTCTGATCTAAGCTCCAAGCCTGCTTTTTTCTCGCTCAAGAAAGGTGCTTGCTTGTGCGAAATGCAGGGATCGGGGGATGAAGATCCGCGGCAAAAAGAAGAGATGTGAGGGATGCTGAATTGTTTGATAGTTTGTTTGTTTTCTGTGTTTTTCTTTTTAAAATGGCTAATAAGGAATGATGTGAACTGGGTGTTGTTCTTCTATGAGAATTTGATGAGATGCTGCTTGCTGATTAGATTTTTCGTTGTGAATGGTAAAGTTGGACATTTTTTAGTCGGCTTATTTGTGTGAATGTGAACTGTAAACTGAGTCCGGTATGTGATCTATGAAATGTTGCATTGTCAAGTTGGCGTCTTTATATGTTTCAGGAAGTGCGATGATTGTTTATCCCATTGGTGTGATCTACTGTATCCACCCATTTCCGATCCATGTTTTTAGGCTGCAAGTGTTACCAACGTTAGGGTTATGGCTATACTATGCCTTCTTTGAGACTTTGATTTACAGGTTTCTGTTTAAAACTTTTGTTGTGAAAGCTGAAGTGTAGCATTTCTGTTAGTTGTAAAGATTTGACTACTCAATCTGCGAGCTGAAAACTGAGCCTGGGCTAAATTTCATTTTTTTTGATATATAAAATATTGGATTGCCAAATTGTGCTTATTTTCATCAAGTATCAGGAATTCGAGGTTGGCTTGCTGCAAGTTCCGCCCCCCACCCCCAAAATAAAATAAAATTAGGGTGAT
Source organism: Piper betle (assembly GCA_033002965.1). Classification (NCBI taxonomy): domain Eukaryota; kingdom Viridiplantae; phylum Streptophyta; class Magnoliopsida; order Piperales; family Piperaceae; genus Piper; species Piper betle. The sequence goes on from JAURVB010014897.1 coordinate 30,477, forward strand.
GAGGCTACTAAAAAAATACTTTAAAGGATTGGTAAAATCAAGTCACTTGTTGGTGAGTGACCTGATTGCACTGATCTTTCTTATGTATACTCACATTGTGATGATGATTGAAAGTAACGAATGTTACAGATACATGTGGAGAATATAATTGAGAATGATAGGAAGGTTTGGGCAAATTTACATGTTATTGATTTGATGGAAAATGTGTAATCCTTCCTATTCACCTACGTTATTTGGTTTCTAAGATTATCTATGTCCAAGTATATCCCCTTCACTTCCTCTTCATGCACAGCAAGAGATCTTTGTTCAAAGCGAACCTATTAATGTCTATTAGCATGGTCAAACGTTATGCTTGTTAAACTTGCCATGTCTTATTTTTTTATTACAACTGAGTTATTGTCTTTAACAAAAAATAACATAATCCTGAATTATTTTTTATCAAATGCCTCTGAAGAGGCTAATCTGAAGTATTTGGATCTGTGCATTGCTCTGGAATAATTGTGATTGCTGATCATTGCTTTTCAGAGTGCAGCTGTCTGTGATATATATCACATAAAACGTTTTCTCCTAAATAAATTTGTTCAATTTTTTGTAGGGGCAAATCAACTGCCGAAAACTCAACAACCATGACAATTGAGTTTCTCCGTGCAAGGTTGCTGTCTGAAAGATCTGTTTCAAGAACTGCAACACAGAGAGCTGATCAGCTGGCTAAACGTGTTAGTTAATTACCTTTAGAATGTTTTTTAGTCCATTCATGTTTAATATGACCAATTAATGTTTTTGTGCTTTAATCCTTATAGGTTGTGGAACTAGAGGAAGAACTAAAAGTTGTGACATCTCAGAGAAAGAAGGCTGAAAGAGCTGCAACGGAAGTGGTTGCCATTTTAAAGAATCTTGGTCTGAGTGACATTTCTGAGGCATTAGATTCAAATTCAGATAATGACGAGGATGACATGAGTGAATCAAGAGAAAGTTGCAACTCTACTAAAGAGGGAGAAACCTCTGTCACATCAAAAACGGAAAACGAAGCTGAAGAAAGATTATCTACTTCCGAGAATGGTGCCTCACTTCCAGGAAGAAGCTTATCATGGAAAAGTACGGACACTAAGAACTCAGATAACTATGGAAAGAAAAATTTCTCCAGAGCCAGGCGGCGGCAAAATAGTATCATGCATAATGATTCATCCTCTCCCAAAAATCAACTTGGCAAATCCTGCCGCAAAATCAAAAGAAAGGAATTGAGGTAATCTCTGAAATGTATTTCATGTATTTCTTATATGTGAAGCTCTTTTGTTTTATCAAACTGTCTGTTCTTCTGCCAGAGACATGTTTGTTCAATCTGTTTGTCAAACTGTTTTATCAAACTGTTCTTCCGTAAAAACTGTTTTATCAAACTGTTCGTTCTTCTTCCTGAGACAGAAAAGAGGATGTTAGAGATTTATCTTTTGATGGAACATCTGTGGGAGATATATCCAATGATTTTGAAAGAAGGCCTGATGTTTCTAATGGTGACTTTCTTGATGATAAGGATAGATCTGTCTTAGATAATTTGGTTCTACAGTCTGCAGACAAGCAAATAGAAGAAAACTTGTTTGTCGTTCAGCAAGGTGATGCCAGAAGTGAAGAAATGGATCGTGTTTTAGAACATCAAGCCCAGCTGATAGGTCTGTATGAAGAAGAGGAAAATGCTCAAAGAGAATGGGAGGAGAAATACCGTGAAAATGCTAAGGTGTTTGTGGTATGTGCAATCTTTGCTTTGATATATTTTTAGCATGATCAGCCTTTAACTTCTTGCATAAAAGGGAAAAATTGTGCATCAAAGCATGAAACAGGCAACTCTATTTTCTGTTGCTTCCTTGTGGTCTTGTCTTTGGTGGTTACTTTGGGATCTCATGATAATCATCATTCACCTAACACGAATTGGGCATCCATTTGATTCCCTCAGTGCACTCAATCTGGGTCATCTCGATGCTAAGATCTCATATTGTGAGGCTAATTTTTCATTGCATTGGCCAACACCCTTTTTAGCTTTTCCCCACCCCTTTTGATCCATTCTAAATATGATTATTATGTCTCTTTAGATCAGAGAACATGTTGAAACCATGATAAATGTTTTCTTGAATGTTTATGGTCAGGCGATATAGCATATTTGCTTTCTTTTCATGTTCTTGTATTTTACTACACATCTAGCTATCTTAACTTAGTATCCACTGCCCATCTTACCAATAATGGTGGCCTCAGTAGTTTAACGTTCAGTTTCATGAAAAAAGTAAGCCTTATTATGTATGTACAGTAGAATTAATCCCTTAGCATGTAAGTGATATGAACTAGGCTTTAAGTTCCTAAACAGCATAAGCAATGGCGTCTTGCTCTTCATATGCTTGCAGTGCGGTTTCATGTTCGTCTATTTTTAATTTTAAATATAGTGTGGTGACTGGGTGTAACTAAAACTTGATTCTAACTTGAATTTTCATTACAAAATATACAACAGGATCCAGGTGAATCCAGTAGAAAATTGGATGAGACTAAGGAAAAGACTGAAGGTGTGGGCCCTCCTGAGGTAGTTTTCTCAGTTACACGAGAAATTGAAGCAACCAAATCCCAAGAGAAGGCAGAAAATAATTCTCGGAGTATTGATTTAGCAAATATACAGATCCATGGAGCAAGTAGTTCTCCTAAAGCCACAAACGTCAAATTTGGTATGTATCCTAGAGAATCAGCTTTGCCTGCAAATTCACATGTTCAAACCAATATACAAGCGTGGCAGATATTGGAAGCAGAGTCTTCAAGGCCAGAATCTCATCTAGTATCGGTGGCAGTAGCAGGAAATTGTACTCCTAGTTCTGGTACCTTTAATTGGAAGGTTGATCACTTGGGCAACAAACATCTGCAAACGCATCATCAAACTTCAAATGAGTTAAATGGCGTCTTAGAGGCCCTAAATGTTGCCAAGCTATCTCTACAACAAGAGCTGCACAAAATGCCTCAACCAATAAATCAAATATTGGCTCTGCCAGCACCTGGAGATGTTCCGATCTATCCAAACCTATCTGATATTTCTCTCGGTTCTAGTTCATTATTTCGTTTGCCCACTGAAACACCATATCAATCACCTGGTCCTTTGTCCATGGGACCTTTATTTGCTGATCATAGTTTCGATTTGAAAGCAAGAGCTGGATCCTGGAAAGGGAGTCCTGGGGCAAGCTCCAATGGTGTGCCTTCCACTTCTGCTTCTGTGGACATTGCAAGGTCTAAGATGTTCGACGGTAATTTATACTTGGATTCCAGAATCACGGGAAGTATGCTTCCTAATCCCCATAGCACTTTAAATCTTCCAACAGGAGCACCTTCCCTGTCTCCTTATAATTATCTGGATGGAATGAGGAGACCCATGTTTGAAAGACATAAAAACACTTCTGATGATAACAGTCGATTGCCCAGCATGCATAATAGACCATAGCAGAGTTTGGGATGGTAGTTGTCTGTGAACCACATACCGTCTTTTGATCTTTGACATTTTTGGGGTTCCTGTGCTTTGCTTCTACTGTTAGTTGAAATGTATATAACGTAATGTTTTCGTCCCAACCCTTCTAATGGTTACTCATCAAGATGAAATGAAGAAAAAAAGGAGATATATATGTAGCGAATCACAGGCCGGGAATTGGAATGCATATATTTGTATACGAGGCTATGAGCTCTTGTTGAGGTCGGGGTTTACCCACTTTTGTCTGGGTGGGTTGGTAAGGCAAAACTTCCAAGTCATTGAACACTTTGTGAAACAAAACAAACAAGAGCTCTCTAGTTCTTGGAGTTGGATTGAAGTGAGCGTAATTTGATAAAAATAAAAAATCAAACTGGACAAAACTAGAAATTTTAATTTAGTTCGATTCTAAAATTATTTTGGTTTGGTTTTAGGCAGACGAGAGGAGCGTTGATAATATGTTTATCATATTTTGGTTCTGAACCAAGCCGCCCCCTTCCCACCAGCCCATCCCTCGCCTCGGTCCTCTCCACCTTCGACTTCTTTCCTCTCCCCTCCTTCCATCACTGCCCCCTCCCTCCCGTACCGCCCTCCCCTCCGTCACCGCCCTCCGTCCATCTCTCTCTCTCTCTTCACGTCTCCCGGTCGGCAACCCGCAGCCCACACCCAACCAGAGAAATCAACGCCCTTCTCCACCGTCATCCTCTTTTCAGCCACCACCTCCACTCATCTCTCCAGCCCTTCCCACCTCCGACCTAGCCTTCCCTAAACAGCTCCCCTAGATCTGGTTTATGGTAATCGTACTGATGTTGTTGTTGTTTTTTTAATATATTAATATCAAGACCTTATTTCTGGACATTTGAGGAGATCTAATTTATCAATTTTGTGTTTTGAAGATTTAGTAACTAATTAAATATTGATTTGTTGAGATTACAGCCAAGGTTATGTGTTGGATCTGATTTCAACCAAGGTTTTTATACTCAGTTATTTTGTTAACTGATCGAACTGTAATATTTCGATTTGATTCGGTTTGATTTTTGCAAAAATTCGATTACGTACCGCAAAGTCTATTCTGGTTCAACCTGAGAACATCAATGTGATTTCTATGGTGATTCATATTTTACGAATCTCTTAAAAAATAATGGTATTGAGTCTTGTTAGTTACTTAGTTTTGCTTTGCTCAAATTTGTAAGTTTATCTTAAGTTTGACTAAAGTAACTCAAACTTGCTGACTTAATAATATTTTAATGTCTATATATATTTTTTAGTATAGATACATCGACCAAGAAATTTAAGAGTGTAGACAATAATCTTTTTCTAATTTGCACTAAAAAATATCAATTTTGCTCTAGTAGACCATCCTTAAGTTATCATGACCTATATTACTTTGGGAGAAAGTAAAGTCTACAAAATGATTATAAAAATAAAAAATGTGTCAAATGTTTGTTGGCATACGTCTCGTAGATATATTTTTCCATGGTTTTTAATATTATTTTGTAGACCATATGTTCCCCTACAATATTATGGCATACGATAACCTTATACATATATTTCATAGCTTGCCGTGGACGCGGTGAAAATTTCATGTAGTGTTGCTTAGTTGATACGACTATTGACCAAGTTTGAAGAAGAAAATCTTTTTTTAATAACGGGAAAGATCAAAATAATTTTGGGTGAAGAATGAAGAAATTATAATTTTTAATACCATTTTGTACCAGTCAAATATACGTGTGTATGTTCTATAAATTTGGCATGATTTAAAATTTTTTCTATTTTAAATTCATAATTATTTGAACCTATTTTGAGGGTGAACCTAAAACCCCTATTTAACACGCCTTCTCTAAAGCTAATGTTGAAACTACATCTATTTTTTACTAATTAACGATTATTTATGCTAATTAAATATCATACAAGCTGTATATACTTTGAATGTCTCAAGTATTTTCTTAAACTAATTTGTGAGCGATCTACTAAAACTTCAAATTATATATTAATAAGAATATTAAATTAGTTGCATGTAATAAAATGACATGATATGCAGACACAGTTTAACTCTCAACAAGATACACACACTTATCTTTGAGCATATGTAATGTAACATATCAAAATCGTAACATCATCAAACAATCATAATTATAATAATAAATACCATTAACTACTTAATTAACAAATATTTAAAACCGTCTAAATTTAGAGGTACTTAAGAAAGGCAAACTTAATTTTATTACTTTTTGTTATAAAAATAACAGCTTTCAAATCTCAAGAAAATATCATTAGCCAAGTAGAGTATAAAACTTGATCGAACATCCAGGTGAATCAACCTTAATCAAAGGATAAACAGCTCTAAATTAAGTGCCCTACCATGGCCAGAAACACAAAAAAAGTTTGGGCCAAAGTTCCCACAAAAGGAGTGGGCTCACTGCATATGGGCTTTACTTGTTTGTTATCATTGTGAGTGGGCTTCGCATCCTCTTTCTCGTCTGATCACCAGCCCAAAATCGAGAGGGCGCCGGCGATAACGGCGGCGACCGCCGGGACCATGGACGAGGCCGAGGGTCGATCACCCGTCCCGGCGAAGCCAAAGGTGGTGGTGATAATGGGCGCCACCGGTTCCGGGAAGTCTCGCCTCGCCATCGACCTCGCCCAAGTGTTCCCCGCCGAGATCCTTAACGCCGATTCCATGCAGGTTTGTTCTTCTTCGCGTCCCTAGGTTTGGTCTGTCCTGATCAAATTGAGTGTCTGATTTGTATAAAGTTGAATCCTTTGCAGGTTTATGAAGGCCTGGATGTTCTGACCAACAAAGTTCCCTTTGGCAATCGGAAAGGTTCGTTTTTTATTACGACATGTTTGGGTTGTATTTATCGGTCATTGCGGCATTTTTTTGGCTGCTTAGGGTTTAGGGTTTTGGAGCTATGAATGCTAAGTTTATACATTTTTGTTTTTTGGATTGTTGGTGGTCAGGAGTTCCAAATCACCTTCTAGGAACAATTCCACCAAATGTGGAGTTCATCGCGGGGAAGTTTCGGGATATGGCGATTCCTGTGAGAAATTTTCGTTGTGTTTTTGCTTATGAGCTCCTGTATCGATAACATGCCTGAAAATTCAGTGTTCAATATGTTTGGTTATGTTTTTAATGCATTTTTTATATTATTAAAATAATGATTGTGTTTCAGATTATCGATGATATATTATCAAGAAATCTTTTGTCCATCATTGTCGGTGGCACTAATTACTATATTCAGGTGCCAGCCTGAATTTTTGTGCTTCTTTTGTTATGCTTTCATGTTTGAAACGTTAGGTACAGAGGTTGACATGCTGTCAACTGTCCCAGGCTCTCTTGTGCCCGTTCCTGATTGATGAATCAGCTGAGGAAATGGATGATCTTGAACACGATGTTACTTTGGGTAAACTTGATTGCTTCTGAAGTTGAATCTAGTATTTGAAGTTTTTCCGCTTAATATATACCAATATAATCTCTGGCTATGTGCAACAAGATTTTTGTGCGGGCATTGGTGGTGATAAAATTCATTTAAGCAGTAATGACATTCTTAGAGCACTTGATCCGGTGGCTTCAAATAGGATTCATCTAAACGATCAAAGAAAAGTGAGTGCTTTTAGATATTTCCCTATAACTGTGCTCTAAATGATTGTTTGCATTAGTTTCATCAAAAAAATATTTGAACTTTGAATTTGTCAAGAACAAAAATAAAGTTCATTAATAAAAGCGTGTGAAGAAGACAATTCCATATGAATGACATCATTTTAGTTATACGTTTAAAGTCACGGGAGTTCCAAGGTTCGGCGTGTAATTTCCTTCTGATTCATGTTATTGTTATATTTTCTTGTTTTCCGCTCTTGTCAGTTGTTTGAACATCAGAGAGGTTCAAATAATCATTTCAATTGTCTTTTGTATGAGTTGCTGCTGCGTGCTCCCTGTTTGTTGCTAGAAATTTGTTTTTATGATTTGATATTATATAGTGATTGTTGTTTTGTGTTTCCGACGAAGGCTGTCTTGCTTGCAGATAAATAATTACTGATGTTGTACTCTGGCTCTGGAATCTTTCCTAGCAAACTTCTTCAAGGAAGAGCATCAGAGGTTGGGCTTATTATACCTGTTAAAATAGTGTGAATACTTCCAATGCTTACACTTCATCTGTTTGAAATTCCTAGTTTTGAATAATTTGTTGCTAGAATTTATTTTTTACTGAAATTGAAAGAAACATCAGTGAAGCATGTGCGTCATATAAAATTAGTTCTTGTGAAGATGTTTTATAATGTTTATATAAGGTGCATAAGGTGCACATTTTCTCTTGTATAGTTTGGGCTATGATATCTTCTCCGTGACAGGGCAGAATTGGGGCTGAGCCTGTAATCTTCGGTATGATTGCTGCTTTCTATGCATATATGCATCTTTTCCCACTCTTGATCAATATGTTAATGAAAGGATTGACCATATGATGAGGGATGGTCGCCAAGAAGAAGTTTACGATGTCTACAACCCAAAGGCAGATTATACTCGTGGTTTGCTACAGGCTATTGGTGTTCGTGAATTTCAAGATTTCTTGAAGTTTTTTCTATCAAAACACGTTTTTCCTATGGCTATTGCTGAAAGTGATGCATTCCTAAAGCACAAGTTTAAGATGGTTTTGGATGTTTGTGATTCAGAACTCAAGGATTCGCTGATTGAAGCCATTAAGAGAATGAAATTAAATACGCGCAGGCTCGGGCGTCGACAAGTTATAACTTATCTGTCTTGCTATCATGATGTGTTATGACCGTTGTAACAATTATGCAGTCATATTGTAAATGTGTAATGAGGCCGTGGCTCTATATGAATTGTGCACTTTGTTATTTTGATAGTTGTTACTGAAATTTAAATGTTATACTGTTATTTGTATGAACGCGTGGATCAGTTTACTCTGTTAATATTGTTTTTATTTTATTTTATTTTCAGAAAAGAAGGGATAACCGATTAATGACATTTTTTGGGTGAAGGGCAATTTTTGGCTTCTGCCAATCTCAAACTTAGTTTTCTTTTCAGTGAGTTTGAATCTCTGAAGGCTTATTGCAGATGAAGACAGAGTATGTATGGTGCGAAAGGGTGGTTGGATCCCGTGAAACTATTGTCAAGTCATTTCTGCATAATCACGAATGGGAGCAGCACTCACAGGGTCGCAGTCATCGGAAACGGGATATCTAAATGCAGCTTGTCGGTAAGGGAGGCAATCCTCTCAACCACAAGTCCACTTGGACCGAAATAAAGAAAACCCAGTCTTTTCTATTATATTATTGTAGCTCTGTGCATGTTGATGTTCTATTATGTCGACGTGTTGAATTTAAATTAAAATTAATTTACATTCTGTTTGGGTTGTGAGTGAAATTGCACCTCTTGCGAACGCCGTGATACTTTTTACAACGTGCAAGATTCTTTATTGACGATAAGCATTATACGCACCTATCCTTTTCGTGCAACATAGCTGGTAATTAAACCCGCGTCGACATGGTTGCAGTGTTCGCAGCAATCATCAGAAGAAAGTACCCATAGTTGTTTATTTTAGTTTGGAGACATGTTGGCCCCAGGGGGGCAGTGCAGTGTAAATCATGATGTCATCTTCGATACTGGTCCTTTTACGGCCCGAAGTGCGGTTTATAGACGTCTAGTTTTATTGTTTTTTTAGTACAGATGACTTACCGACGATAATATGGTTGTAAAAATTAGAATCAAAATTGAAATTGAGTTTTAAGGGAGTCGGAATTGAAATCGAAATCGGTTTAAATCGAATAGATATTCGTCCAGTTAAATTGGTTTAAATCTGTCGTATATAATAATTTAACAACTCATAATATAAATATATAAAAATGAGATATTAATGTTATTTTGATATTATTATATATATTATATTTTATGATATTTTTTAAGATTTTTTTAAATTATTTAGAATTAGTTATTATTTTTAATTCGAGTAGGACACAAGTAAAATTTTAATTACGAGAATACCACCACAGGTATTTCTTTCCCTTTTGCCCGTTCTCTCCCGCATCAGCCTTCCTTCCCATTGCCGCCGCGCCCCCAGACCCGCCCTGCCCCGCTCCCTGCCCCGCCATATGCCCATCGCGCTCCGCCTCCCCTAGCCAGATGTGCCATGTCCCTCCCCGCCGTCGCCGCCCCACCCTACGTCCCTCATCGGCTGAGCCCACCCCCCCCCCCTTGTGCCCCAGCCCTGCCCCTCCAGATCCTCCCCCTGCCCCCACTCAGCCCCCTGTCACCCACTCGGCTGACGTCATCGCTCGCCATCACCGCCCCCTGCCCCCACCCTACCCTACCCCACCGTCGCCGCCCGCCGTCTATCGCCACCATCCGGAATTGGCCAATTTGGGCCGATTCTAGAATCGGCTCGAATCGGTCAAAATTGGCCGATTCACGGACCAACTCGGCTCAAATCGGCCGACTGATTCGGATAAAACCGATTCAAATAATTTTTTAAATCGGTTTCCCACTGATCGGAGTGGAATTGGCTTGTTCCCAGAATCGGTCGTTTTCACAACAGTGGATTATAGTACTGACAAAGTGACAAACCGGGACCTCTTTTAGAATTGATTTGAGAAGATCTGTCGAAGGGGGCCTCCCCGTTCTGAAGACATCAATATTGTTGCCGGTGATCACCCAACTCCTTTTTATCCCAGAACATTTTAATAATCGATTGTGGTAGCTGTCTCAGTTGGTTTTACAATTTATGATGACCTAATTCTATAATGGTTTGGACGTTTGCAAAGAGATCACATGTGCGTTTGATATGTATAACGTAATTGTAAGAACATAGACTTGTGAGGAAAGCCAAAATTAAGGAAAATAGATCAATGCGGAGAAGATATAATATCTCGAAGATTTCAAGTGATTAGGAAATTAACTATGTATGATGATTAATCATGAAAAATTGGAAGCCGCATGGTCAACATATGATCAGCCGATCTACTACTGTATGATGGATAACATGGGCGTTTACATTCCAAAATCTAATTTCTGATAAGGTATTTAACTAATTAACAGTTGAGGCCTTGAAGCAACTTATAATACATACAATGAGGAGATATACGCAAGCATATAATTAACCAATTTTCCACTCTTTTCACTTTATGAATGTCCTTATGTTTTATATACTGAAACAGCATTTGCACATGAGTACTCTTGACTATTTGTGCGACACATGGCTGAAAATATAAAGTAGAGGCAGTCGACATAGATTAGTACTTTTAATTAATCCCTTCATTTCGACATATGAGAAATTTTATATATTATCTCTGACCTTATTATAAGATAACGTCGCGGTCTCCACTACACTGCTACCACACTAGAGAATGCATGCCTCCTCGCGGACCCACTACCCACTCTGCAGTTACTGTTTCAACTTTTTAAATTATGAAAAACAGTTGGAAGTTAATATATTAGGATTAGAATATCTAAGGCATATGGCAACTTCTAATTCCTTACCCCTTTCGCATCTCACACACTCACGCTCCTCACGACTCAACTCATGAGTGCTCTTATCATGGTCCAATTAAATTGCCAAGCTCATATTATGTCGGGAGGGGTGGCTGCCCTATCAAGTTACAGTCTCATCTATATGCACATACGTTATGTAGCCCACACATAATTACAAATATTTATTATTAGCTCACCCTATTAGTATCACAAGCGTATTATGAGTCGTTTTGTATCATTATGCCTTATCACCCCATTTCGACATAGGGACAGGTATTTAATCTTTTAATGGACAAGTATTTAATCTTTTAAGAATTATAAGGTGTGGCCCCATATCGAATTAAATCAATCCTTTGACCCCGATTGTGGTCGACTATATGGTGGTCAAATGTAGGCTCAAATTGACCAAAACTGTCAAATATAAATATATAACATTTCGAGTAATTATATGGACCTGGAATTCTGATAAGGCATTCACAACTGTGACACATAATCCTAATATGAATGAAATAATAAAATTATACATGGGCATATTTTATACTAGTAAAAATACATACAATGAAATGATTTTATTATATGATGAGTAAAACTCGACAAAATAAATATGCAACACACAAAATATTAAACTTTAAATTTACAATATTTACAACAAGTCTAGTGAGATAATTAATTATTCATGTGACACAATAAATTAAGTCATACCTTACCTTTTAAATTAATTATTCAATCACAATTCACCCTTAGGCAACACAAAATAATTATTAACTTACTAGCATGTATTTAATTATTAATATTAGTGTATTTTCCTTGATTCATTAATTATTTAACCAAAGAAATCATATTAAGATTACCGTCCTAGAAATTTAGTTTATCATTTAGGCTTTTAATTAATATCACACTTTAATTCATATTAAGAAATAATGGTTACTTATTTCGTTAATAATAGCTTGATATTTATTAATAACAATTTATTAACTTTCACTAACTCTAATTAATTATCCTAAGATTAGTTAGATCGTTGTATCCAATTATTTGATATAGCTTGTATTAAAATTTAAAGGATATCACTCGTAAGATTATTTTAAATTACTTAACTCGGTAAAGGTTCAAATTTTATTTATTTTAAGCATGTTATTATGATTTAACAGCTTGCGATTATTATACTATTATATTCTAATAATCCATACTTTAATTTATCAATACAACCATATAAGGTTCTTATTTTTATATTTTAGTAGTGACATCATAAATATAAATGATTGTAAACAATGAACAATAATTTAATACTAATCTCATTTTAACTAGTAAAATATTCATAAAAGAGTTATAATATGCTCATTCACATGAATTTATAACATTTTAACTACCCCAATAGTGATTTATTATACTTGTGATTTAATTAATAATTAATAACCCATGATCACATATGCATATTAACTTTCTAAGATATAAAGACATCATCCTTGTTACTTTAATTAATTATAACTAGTTAATTAATAGATTACAATGTCATTAATTAATTAATTAACTATAACCATTAACAAACACATATAGATCATAATTACCTCTAATATTTATTAACATTATCTAATATAATTAATATACATATCCCAAATGAAAACACAATATACTTATTTAATATTATATGAATAATTATTTATTAATAATTATCCCACATGATCATGAATTTAAAAGACAACCATATACATAAATCAACAACACTAATAATAATAATAACAAAAATAATTTAGTTATCTATATATAATATAAAACATGCTTTCATCCATAAACATAAAATAATAAACATATGATCAACTATTACTAATATCATCACTTGATTTAATTCAACTCAATTTGAATTCATTATGAATTAATTAGTATTTAATCACTCATTAATCAAACCCAAAACTAAAAAGAACACAAACACTATAGATGCATGCGAGAGGAAGAGGAGAGGTGTACCTATACACAAGAGAAGATGGAGGAAGAGGCTCCCAACAAGGAAGAGACAATACTAGAAGGGAAAAAATGTTGAAAAATAGATGCTCTAAATGAATTAACCTAAAGAAAATATTTTCCTTAAAAATATTTTCCTAAAGCTATTAGATTAACTTCTCTAAAGCCCTCCATTTGTAAGCCAAATGTGCTCACAAACTATCAAGATGATGTCTTATTTAACATCAACAGAATTCTCTTTTATTTAGAAGAATATGTGTGGAATTTAAGAAGTTGCTACATTAAACTTCTATAGAAAATAACATAATCACATATAAGTATATAAAACACCAACTATTATGTGTGATAACGAAAAATGAAAAATTGACTAGAGTTTTTCAAAAGCGAATGGGTGATGGAAACCCAACAAAAAAAAAGCCTACTATATCAGAAGATAAAGAATTTCGAAATCAAATCACACTCACAACTCCCAATCCCAAAAATCTCCCACATCCAACAACATGGGGATACAAAGTCTCTCCCTTATCTTCAACTGTCAACCAAAACTTCATCCTTACACACCATGTTATCCTACTCAAGAGACCACAATCGCTAGCAACCTACGGCCAACGAGTTGACCTGTAGTTGAACTTATTCGTTCGAAAGGGAAAAAATTAAAAGAATAAAATAAAATACAATAAATAAAACTTATTTTGAATAATCCATAAATACCATCGTACCAATACACTAAAGGTAATAATTGATATTATGATATTGATTTCCAAGAATTAATTTAATTAAATAATATTTAAGATTTGTTCTAAGATTTATAAAACCCCAAATAAAATAAAGTAGTTATTTTTAGGGTTTTACAATCTCCCTAGGGAATTTTCGTTCTCGAAAATATAGTAGGATTATAAGGAGAAAATTACTCATTCATCTAACTTCTTCCTTATCTTATCTTAACCATTTCTTCCATTATGTATTGGTATACTTGTATCTAGCTCTATAAAAATTAGTTTAAATATCTTCACATTTTCTTATACAAGTTTATTTTAGAAAAAATCATGATTTAAAGTTTTCTTTCCACTTTTACTTTGTGATAGTTGATCACGAGTCATTTGATCAACTTGTTCACTACATCTACATCTTAAAACCAAATTGTTGGAGGACACTTCAAAAGTTGATCCCTTATTGCATATGAGTAGTCATTTTAAATGACTCTATATGTATCTTTACTCTTCGTTGGTGTCTTTACTTTCTATAAACTCATATATTGCCACATAACAAATTATAATTCATTGGTGCATTTCCCCCCTCAATTTATACATTGTCACTCATATGCATAGCTAAAGTAGGGCATACTGTCCCATGACACTGTCATCTAGATCATACAAGTGTCTCATATCATTCATACTACATAGATAACACCTTCGATTGTAAAGATATCCCATATACGCTTATTGGTTAAATGTCACGTGCATCTAACATGACACATAAGTGACACACCACCCCATACCGGTGTTTATGTCTTAACACACTTACAGAATATTCTCTAACTCAATAGAAGCATTTTAATATGCTAAAGATATATATGTTTTAACACACTTATAGAATGTCCTCTAACTGAATAGAAGCATTTTAATATGCTAAAGATATATCTCAATAAATCAATTGCCTACATGATACCTTAGAGTCTAATATCCTTCTAAAAGTTCCCTTTTAATTTGCCATTACAAATTGTTTCGGATCTAAAAGTCATCACCTCAATCCCCACTAGAGAAATTTGTAATTGACAACTCTTCAAAGCATCCCTCACTTCTAACTCTAAAATTTGTCCAATCTTATTCTTATCATTCATATTTTCCAAACCATGAACAATTTCTAAGGTTTGGACACCATTGTATCCACAACTTAATTGGACGTTTCTCTAATCCTTGCACTCTTAAAAAGTTGTCAAAAGTAATCTTGTAACATCAACTCGCATTGTTGATGTTCACCCGCAACCCATTTTGTAAACACTCATAAATACTTACTATTTAAAATAATAAAAATTAATATTATAAAAGAATGATAAATACTTATATAAAAAAATTTATCCTTAAAATTATAAATTCTTAAATTTTCAATAAAGTAAAGATTGATTTGCATGGTTCTGTGAGAAACACGGCTCTAAACCATTTGTACAACACATTGTTGAAAATATAAAGTAGAGGCAGTTGACATAGATTAGTACTTTTAATTAATCCCTTCGTTTCGACATATGAGAAATTTTATATATTATCTCTGACCTAATTATACGTAACGTTGCGGTGTCCGCTACACAGCTACCACACTGGAGAATGCATGCCTCCTCGCTGACCCACTACCACTCTTCAGTTACTATTTCAACTTTTTCAAATTATGAAAAACAGTTGGAAGTTAATATATTAGGATTAGAATATCCGAGGGACATGGCAACTTCTAATTCCTTAGCCCTTTCGCATCTCACACGCTCACGCTCCTCACGACTCAACTCATGATTGCTCCGATCATGCCCAACCAAATCACTGCTTACGGAGAGTATTACTGGCCGTTTGGCCCTTCGGTGGTTGTATATTTTAGGTTCAGTTGGGTTCATCCAAGTGGCCTATACAGATTTCACATAATACTACTTCAATATTAAATAATAATAATAACAATAATAATATTATTATTATTATAATAGGGGGCCTACAAATGTATATATCCCAGTTAACACAAATTACATCGGGCTCGCTTCCTTCACAAAGTGCAATGGAAGTAGCCGCTGTAGGCCACGAACCTTCTTCACGACAGGTAATTGATTCTGAATTTTCATTTGTGGACCCCACGTACTGGTTCTCGTAGTCTCGACATACTATGACATATATGTATATATATAGGTGAGGGCATACATAACGAAATAACGATGATTCGATATCTTACCCAAATCCTATATTTTTAAGAAAGGTACAGTGGACAGAAGCAGAGGTGCAAAAATTTATGACAACCACTCAAGCAATCATCATCTCCCGATTGAATTCAATAAATATATACATACATATATTGATTGGCACAGTGTCACAACAGTAAATGTCAAAAGATGTTAGATTGAAGAGTGTCCAAAGCACAAATGAATTTTAGGAAACACCTGAAGCCACAGCGCCGACGTCGGACTTCGAAACTGACAGCCCTTGTCGGATTGAAAACGAATCTTCCCCCACCGCCTCCGCCGGTCCTTCCCCTCGAATTAACAAACGCGGAAACCACTCGGACCCGACCACATCCGAATCCGGCCGTGCCGCCCTCTTCATCTCCCCCCTTATATATATATATATATAACCTCGTATCCCCCTATCCATCATCATCTTGTTCTTCTACCATTTTCGATTTCCCATTTGCTTGCTTTGTTGCTGTTCCAGTTGGCTCAATGGACGGCGATCAAACTGGCTCCTCGGAGGAGCTCTCCCCTCCATATCATGGCCAGTCGAGTGCATCGACGTCTGACCATCGCCCCCCGCCGAAGCGAAAGGCCGGCAGGAAAAAATTCAAGGAGACGCGCCACCCTGTTTACAGAGGCGTCCGGGAGCGGAATGGGGGGAAATGGGTGGCCGAGGTGAGGGAGCCTTGTGGGCAGACTAGGATATGGCTGGGCACGTTCGTGACGCCGGAGATGGCCGCCCGAGCTTACGACGTCGCCGCCTTGGCTCTCCGCGGCGACTCGGCCGCGCTCAACTTCCCGGACTCGGCGTGGGTGCTCCCCCGCTCTACTTCGTCTTCCCCTGCCGATATACAGCAGGCGGCGCTTGTGGCCGCCGAGCTCTACCGCCCTGCACAGACAGTGGCGCCGGCACCGCCGCCGCAGCCGCAGGCGCCGGTGGTGGTGGACGAGGAAGAAGTGTTCAATATGCCGGCGGTGATCGCCGACATGGCGGAGGGGCTCCTGCTACCGCCGCCGGACCTGCACAAGGGGTTCGACGGCGACGACGTCTGCGATCAAAACGCTGACTTCTCCTTGTGGGACGACTAATGATTCGACGGCTCTTGTCGGCAATGTTGCTGGGGCTAAAAACTGGTGTGGCAGAGTTCGTTAATTTCAACGCTTTGAAAAGAAATGATTTCTATCACTTTTTGTTCCCACGTCGAATAAAACATATAAAAAACGAAAAAAGAACGTCGTAGAGATATAGACTTGGTTGGTAACAAATAGTAAGGAATTTTAGGACAAACTAGTAAGCTGGTTTAATTTTTGTGTCCATTTAACTGGTTGGACCATTTTTTGTGTTATATATATATATATATATTCATCCAAATCATGTTATCGCGCCCACTGGCCCGTGTCCAAATATGTCTAAGTCATTCTTTCCTAATAGATGTCCTCAACATTGTTCCTATTTTACGGAAAGAAAATTGAGAATAAGGAGGGGAAGATATGATTTAAAGCCTCGAATTGTAGAACTGAGAAATTCCTCTTGACGTTAATAAACATCCAAACGGTTAAGAAGAAAAGGGTGCTCGTACATTGAAAGAAAAAAGAGAAGAGAATAAAGAAGCAGGAAAGGAAGAAGGGGAGGAACCCCTCATCGGAGATTCATCTCTGATGACCCCCAAGAACACCGGAGTGGAGCTTGGAGTGCCCCCGATAGAACACAACCAATAGGTACCGCGAGAGAAGCCCGCTGTCATCAAAAAAGCATCAAGAAGTCATTGGTCAGAGTTGTGAAGTGCCATCAAGCAACCCTCTTTACGGCCTCCGTCCGGTTGATTCAAGCCATCACCGGCCATGACACACCTCCACTAAGTTCTCCTCACAGCCGGGAATAAAACTCATCCGAAATCCACCACCAGAGAAGACCTCTATTGCTAGAAAAGCTTTTAGAAGCGGCTCACCGAAGCAGCATTACAAGAGAAAATAGCAACAAGTAGTCAACTTTAGGCCCTCCGTTCGACCGGCCCAATCTGCCGCTTAGCAAACTTGCACTTCCACCACACTCTTCTCAACACTACCAATAAATCCAAGTCGACATCCACCTCTAGAGAAGCTTGTCCTCACAAGAAAATAGCCCAGAAGACTCTCACTAGAAAAGTGCAACAGCAGCAAGCGGTCATTTTTTCAGCCTCTGTCTGATTGACTGAAGCCATTGTAGGACAAGCCGCTACCTCTAATCGATCACCCTTATCTTCGAGTACAACCACATTAAGCCACCACATTCGCCGAAAAACGGTAGCAGAGCTCAGCCGTAAACCATTTCTGTCGGAACTTTCCACCGCCACTGTAAATCTCGTGACTCAAATCATAGTTTTACATTAGCGAACCAGTTGGTTCAATTGTCAATTCGAGTCGAGTCAGTTTCAAGAGCGTGTGTTAAGTCAAGGCTAACTGCGCGTTATAATTTATGAGGGTCAAGTGTACCTGATTATATGATGATAATGTCAGAAAGATGGTGAGAAATGAGTTATTAGAGAATATGACAGTATGCAGTTATTTTTTTATAGATTTGATCGTAAAATTATTTTTAGGCCAAATAACGTATTAGGATGTGTTATAGAGCACTTTGAGTGGGTTATTAGTTATAGAACGTGTCATTTTTATGTTATGATGTGTATTATATTTTATTAAATTTTCCCTATTTTTTTGGATTTTTTTAGAATTTATTATGACTTTGTTATTATTTTTGCTTGAGTCGGAGTCGAGTCAACTTTTATTTATGAGATTACCCCTGAGACCTTCACCCTGACTTCTCTCCCCTAACCCTCGATGCCAACCCCGCCCTTGCTACTGACGCTGCCTCTAGCTGCAGCATCACCACTGATCGACACCGCCGATCACCATAGAGTCGTCGCCAAGCAAACCCCCCACCTTCCCAGCCACCGCTTGACATCCACGACGCATAGAAGTCGCAACCTAGCGCAGCCCATCCCAGCGATGATTCACCACCGCTGTGACACAGACGCCTCCTCCTTCGACCCCCGACCATTTCCCCCTTACCTAGGGCCGCTGTTGAGGCTGGCTAAGGGCTAATCGGATGATCCGACTGACCCTCGGCTGATTCGACTTTGCTGTTGTACCCCTCACCGCCACCACCATTGGGTCAAGCTTGCTGAGCCAATGCCGACCTATAACCCCGATTGCCTTGCCGAAAAAGTCATCAGAAAATTAGATTCGCCGAAATTCGTTGAATCTTTTGCCGAATTCATCCAGTCGAACCCGATCAAACTTGAGATGCTATTGGTGCTGATTTGAGTATCCAACTGTGCTACAAACCCTAACATGTTAGGGTTCCATGCATTTATCCATAACGTTTCAGTTTAGTTCGAAAGCGAGTTGGATTCGGGGTGTTACAGTTTGGTATCAAAGCCACCCTTGTTGATTAAGTTGGAAGATATTTTCATACGTTATGTGTGTGCAAAGACTGCTCCAAGGCCAGCTGGTAGGTATATATTTCGGTCCTTGTTGTCTTTGATATACAGATTTCTCACCAATAGGTAGTATGACAGTATTTTCAAGATTGGACCACTGAGTTGGGGTAATCTTGGTGAGAACTTAAAGTACTCAGAACAGGGCTCTATCGCCTCCTTCTCCAAGACAAGCTAGCCCTACTCATGCTCACAGCAAGATGGTGTCTAGCCAACTAAGAGCCACACCGCCGCTAGGAAATCCCAGTGAGCCAAGCTCAGTATTAGCCGTCTGATTGAAGTGGGAGCCATCATAGTGGAAGCCATCACAGCTTTAGTAGCCGTCAGACTGAAGCGGACACAACTATTGCATTGTTAGCAGAGGTACAAATGTAGATGCAACAGAGTCGGGAGGAAATCCGAAGAGAACTACGACAAATAGCTCTCGCTGTAACACGAGAAGAGAAGAGAATAGTTGTGGATAACAAGGCACGAGGGAGCCTGTATTTCACATGGGCCCTCCGCCGCCACCTCCTCCTCCACTGCTACATCACGGGACCACTCCTACAACAATTCACACTAGTCACCCCACTTCATGCTAGAAGGGGTATAAAGGGTAGTGGACCAGCAGGAAATGGTAGTGGACAGATAGCTGCCCCAACATTAGGCAATACTTTGGTAAGGGCAGTATCACTGTTTTTTCAATTTGAGATTGGAGAAGGATCATACAGATTGGCAGGCAATAGAAATCTCGGATTTTGGCAATATGAGCGGTTCGTGAAGAATGGAGGACTCCCATTCATGGGGAAGTTAGATGCAAAAGAAGTTTTTTTATGGATTTCATCAGCCATTGGCATATTAGGACGTATGGCATGTTTGATAGAACACTGCATACAAATTATTACTGGAGCATTCCAGGATGAGGCTAGAATATGGTGGGATTCAGTCATGACCTCCACTTTTATAGACAGGCAATTACGGGATGTGACATGGGATAAATTCAAAGATGAGTTTGATGGAAAATATTTTCCTCCTGATGTAAGGAAGATGAAAGAAAGTGATTTTTAAATACTTAGATGGGGACCCATGAATGTAGCACAATATGCAGCCAGATTCAAAGCATTGGAAAGATTTGTACCGGATTTAGTGTCGATGGAATGACAAAGATTCGAGCACTTTTGTTAAGGTTTACACTATGTGATCCGTGTAGCACTGATTGACTGGAGATTTGCCATTTTGGGGATGTGGTTTGAGCCGTAAGCGAAGCTGGGCGAATCTTGGCTACTCAATCTGCTGAGACTGTGATCCAAAACAATAGCACCCTCAACAATATCAATCGGATTACGGAATACAACAGAGGCATCAGATAGATGCTAGAGCTGTAATGAGAGCCAAGTATGGACAATTTCATGGGAAAAGACATCCAATATGTTAGAAGTGTAGACGCCATCACAAAGGAATATGCAGAGCGGGTACAAATGCATACTTTAGATGTTGTCAACTTGGACATTAGGCAGTAGATTGTTTGACTACTCAGCGCCAACAACCAACCCTTCCTTCACCAACCTAGTGACTAATGCTTCAACCTACTCAACTGCAATAGCAAAGAGGCCACTAAAACCAAGGACAGGGATAGAGAGGCAATGGTTAGCAGCCATTGAGATGGCAACAAAGGGGTCCCAATCAAAGAAGAATGATGGCTACCATGACAGGATAAGAACAAATAACTTTGGATCAAAGAGGAATACTGCTAACATCGCCAGTAGAACCATCCACTTCGGTACCACCACGGGCAATGACGATGGACACAGACACAATTGATGAAGCACTGGAGGAAACGGCAAGCATAATTGGTATGACACATCCTGCTTGAGATTTCAGATTTAGTAGATAGCTATGAGAGTGAAGCCCCCTTAATTAAAATTTTTGAGGAAGAAATTTTAAAAGGAGGGGAGGTTGTAAAACCCGTGACCTGAGTCAGGGTTTTATAGTCAGAACCTATCGGTTAGACCGTTATTTTCATTTGAATCAATTTCAGAATACATGTATTGAGCCGAGGTCTGTCGTGTGTTATGAACCACTAGGGTCATGTGTACCCAAATATATGATGATAACGTTAGTGAGACAACAACATAATGAGTTATCAGAATATATGAGAGTACACCCAGATTTTTATTTGTTTTAGTATTAGACCGTAGAATTATTTTTAGGCCGAATAACGTATTAGGACGCGTCATAGGGCAATTTTGGTGGGTTATTAGTTATAGAGCACGTCATTGTGATGTTATGATGTGTATTGTAATTTATGGGATTCTCCCCTATTTTTTGGATTTTTAAAGGATTAACTACGAGTTAGTTATTATTTTTTATTTGAGTCGGAGTCGAGTGAAGTTTCATTCACGAAACTGCCACCAAACTCACCCCGACCTTTTCTCCCCATAACCCTGAAGCCGCCCCTTCCTTTTCTCTCATCCTCGTGTTGTCCCAAGCACCCCCAACCACAACCCAGTCTCCACGATGCACGAGAGCCGCAACCTAGCACCGCATGTCCCAACTCCATTCCTCCGCCGTTCGCACTACTCCTCTGCCGCTGTGCTGCCGACACGACCCCTTCAACCCCTGACCATTTCCCCATACCCAGCACGCCGCTGAGGCCCGATTGGACAAGCCAACTGACCCCAACAAACTCGTCGCCACCGCCACCGGGCATCGTCACCATTACCATCCTCGCCACCACCACCATTGGATCGAACTCGCTGAGCAAGTACCGACCTATAGCTTTGATTGTCTCACCGAAACACCACCAGGAAGCCGCCAAAAACCAGCTAAAATTGCAGAAAAACTGCCAAAAAATTGAATTAGCTGAAATTTGTTGGATCTTTCACCAAATTCATCCAGTTGAACCTAATCGAACTTCAGTCACTGCTAGGTGACAAATTTGAGTTTGGAGCCGCGTGATAAAACCCTAGCCGTCACCAATTGCCAACATCATGAGGTATAATTAACTCTAACTTAATTTATTAAAGGTGATAATTATTAGCACAACATACTAGGATTGATGAATTGATGTGGGTGATATTTTTATTGTAATAAAAATATGAATTTGCTTGATTGAATTGTATTAAAACGAATGTTAGGGAATTGATTAGGTAAACTAAGTAATTATTGTAATCAAATACAACATAACGTAGGAAATATTATATAGATTGATGTATGATTGATGTGAATATGTTTAATGTGTGTATGCTATCATAAGCAGGCATTAGCTTTTAGTTTGATGTGTAAGTACGGAGTACGAGTTCGTCACCTAGGCATGAGAACACGCTCAGAGCTTCTTCCAGGTCTGTTTAGGACTCGTATGTTTGTTTTATTACTTACAGGATGGATTAAGTGGCGTTTTATTGGATCCCACTTATCTCGGGCTATTTAATCAATCAATTTTTTGAATTAATAACCCTCGAGAATGAGATCCCACGAGTTTGATTTCAAAAATAAGATCCACCGTAATTTGCCTTCGAGTATACTATATAAATGCCTTCCTAGGCTTATATATAGTTTTATCATTTTTCAGTGGGATGAGAGATAGAAAATACACTCGCGCATACAATGAGCGGGTGAACATGTCAGTCAAAGCGAACTTTGGATTAGTGAGAGGGTTGTTCCATTCTTGAGGGATCCTGACAACTTTTGTTTTGAGTTACTCACACTCGAAGAAACATGGAGGTTTACAGGTACTGTTTAGTATAACACACGTCTGAACTAGTGGTTCAAAGGGTGCTAAAGGCGACTGTTTGAGAGTACTTAGCTTTCGTGCTCAAGGCCAGGAGAATTATGGAGGAAAGGAGAGGGCTTAAGATATACTGGTAGTCCTAAGGAACCAAGAAAATGAGAAAATATCGAGAGAGGCATCAGATCAGTCAGTTCGAGATGCTATCGGGTCTGCAGCCCGGTGGCTCCTCAGTAGATGCCCTTAGGAGTGTTCACGAGAAATATATAAATGTTTTTATTCAAAATGAGAGTCAACTCTCATTTTCTAGTTAGCTATGTAGTTATATTTTTGGACCATTAACAATCGTTAGTGACGTTTCTTTATATATATATATGTAGGTGAAGATTAAATACTAGATACGCCGACTTAGATGGAGAGCAGTGACCTACCTTGCACACACACAAACATGCTCGCCGACAGAATGTTTGTTTTGGCTGTTTTGGTTGTTTGTTATGTTATTATGAAAATGAAATTCTTATGGTGAAATATCCTGATATAAAAGATGATATGATGAAGATTTTGGTAAATATCCTGATATATGTTTTTATTAGTGTGCAAATTGAATGATAAAGGTAGAAATGAAAATTTGCAGGTGGGTCGAGACCCAAAATGTAAAGAATATTTCGATGTGACCAAATTAAATGTTTATGTGAAAAATATCGTACAATGGATGTATATGAATTTATATATTTATACAAGTTGATTTGACAAGGTGGCCCCTAATTGCACTTTTAGGGAGACTTTTCCCATTTTATTTCAGGAATTTTTATTAATTTTATCATAATTATTTTGGTATATAAACTAGACGTCATGTCATCCATTTAATAGCATGTTAGGGTTTTGTGCATTCATCAATATATAGCGATTAGTATCTTCCATCTTAAATCGCTGAGAGTAGATCCACTCGAGTTAAGTTAGGGTTAGCCGATTCATTTGGAACCCATGACGTTTTGGTTTGGTCCGTGAGCAAGCCAGATTCAGGGTGTCACAAAAGATGTTGGGGTTTCAATCAAAACCAATGCAATTGAAAGAGATAGAGTAAAAACTCAACGAATAGTAGGAGGCATCGCAAAAGAACAAGGTCACCTCCATACCATGGAGGGAAAAGAAGACATCATGTGATCTTGTCACCAAAAATGCTTGATGCCCTGAAGAAGAGAGTAGAGACAAATTTGTTAGTTTCTCATTGCCGCTCAAATCTATAAAGCAGAAGAAAAGAAGTTTGGATTTGGAGACCATGGTTATTGAGTAAAAAAGTTACTCCTCAAGATCAAAATGATGGTCAGTTACCACACAATGCCCCAGGTCACCCTATACTAGCTTGTGCAAAAAAAAAAGAGAGAAAAAAAAGAGTTGAAAAAAGGACAAAATGCAAAAAAGAAAAAAGAAAAAAGAGAGTTGGAAAAAAAGGACACTATGCAATAAAAAGAAAAATAAATGCAAGTAATATTTCGTCAATTCTTCTTCTAAACTTGAAAAAAATCGGTGGGAGGTTAATGTTCATCTAAACCATGTGATTGAACCCCTTGGCCCATGTCCAAACCCATCTAAGCCATTTTCCCGCTAAAAGACGTAGTCAACACCATTCTTATTCTACAGGAACCACTTGCCGGAGATCCATCTCTGACGACCCTCAAGACCCCCAGCGTGGAGCTTAGAGTGCCCCCTACACAACACAGCCAATAGCCACTGCCAAAGAAGCCCACCATCACCGAAAAAACTTTGAGAAGTTGCTGATTGGAGTTGTGAAGTGCCATCAAGTAGCCCTATTTACAGCCTCTGTCCAGTCGATTCAAGCCATCACCGACCACAATACAACCTCCACTAAGTTCCCCTCACAACCGGGAACAAAACCCATTTGAGATCCACCGTTGGAGAAGATCTCTATCGCTAGAAAAGCTTCGAGAAGTTGCTCGTGGGAGCAGCATAACAGTAGAAAACAGTAACAAGCAGTCAACTTTGGGCCTTCTATATGATCGGCCCAGGTTGCCGCTTAGTAGGTTGACACTTCCACCATAGTCTCCTCAACACCGCCAATAAATCAAAGTCGAGATCCACCATGAAGAAGCTTGCCCTAAAAACCTCTAGAACCACATTCATCGGAAAACGGCAACAGAGTTTGGCCAAAAGCCCGTTCAGCCAGAACTTTTCACTGTCACCACTACTCTCCAATGCCACCATTGTAACGATCTGCCCGTTCTAAGCTATGAGCCAAGTGTAACTATATGAAACTAAGTGTCTCATAAATTAATTTTCTATTAATTATCAAGATTTTAAATAATTCATAAAAATAACTTTAATATACAAATGCTCGGAATAATCTAAGCCCATGAACCAAACCAAAATGCCACTGCCATGCAAATAATCTAGAGAAAGAAATAGTCCAATAACAGAGTCCTCCAGCTGTGCCGACTGTACCCATCCTTCCATGCTTATACATGCGGAGGCAATTCCGCGGTAGTAATAAAAGCACTAAGTCATATAATTATAAGAAACAATTAATATATTCCACAACATCATAATTACGTCTTTTAGTGATTATGAGCCTATGCTGAGCTCTTAATATGCTGGGAGAGTGGCCACCCATCCAACTACAATCCCATGTATGCACACACACGCTACGTGGCCCTCGGCCTGTAGTTACTGATATTTGTCATTGACTCACTCTCTCGGTATCACAAGTGCATAATGAGCCATCTTGCGCCACTACACCCTGTCACCCCTTTTGGCATGGGGGCAGGTATTTAAGGGTGCTGCCCTGTGTCGAGGCTCCTACATAATAATTTTTAAGGGTGCTGCCCCGTGTTGGGACTCCCATGTCAAGACTTCTATATAGTAATTTTTAAGGGTGTTGCCTTGTGTTAGGACTCCCACATAGTAATTTTTAAAGGTGGGTGCAGCCCTGTGTCGGAACTCCCACATAGGAATACATAACATTTCGAAGAATATGTGTGGAATTTAAGAAGTCACTGTATTGAACTTTATTAATATGTGTGGAATTCAAGAAGTCACTACATTAAATTTTATAAAAAAACGTAATCATTCGTAATTATATCAATTTGTGTGATAACAAAAAGTCAAGAAAAATTGACTATTGAATTAATGCGAATAGGTCCAAATCCCAAAAATTTATCAAATAAAACTTATTTAAAACTATTGTACTAATACTCTAAAGGTTATAATTGATAATTTATGATATTGATTTTTAAGAATTAATTTAATTAAATATTATTTATAGTTCGTTCTAAGATTTACAAAAACCCTAAATAAAATAACCTAATTAATTTTTTTTAAGATTTTACAGCCACAAACTATGGGAACACCTCCAAGCGTCTTACAAGTCGGAGCTATACCGATCTAGGCGATCGCCACAAGCCTCATCCACAAAAAATGTCATCATCATTGCCTCAAACCCAGCGTTGTACCGTTGCTGTAAACGGGTTTGTCAGGCCCGTTCATAGATGATCAAGTCTGCAAGCTATCAATCTGCAACCGTGAGGAGTTGTTGAGTGACCTGATCAAATCTGAAACCGTGTTCGCGACCCACCCACGACTAGGATTGAAACCGGAGCAGTGTACACCACCTACATCTTAGCGCACCTACAAACCTCTAGAACCCTGCGCATGCCACCTAGTCTTGTCAAGCATTTTTTGGTTTGAACCAACCTGAAACGGTTCAGTTCAGCCTATTATCACTCCAAAAATAATTTGAAGGTCTTCCAGATATCGGATAAAGGCGAAATTTGGTATCACATCATTTTTAAATGCTTCGGACACGGTGGCAAGGTTATTTTGAAGATTTAAAGACCATAAAGGGACAAACAAGGGCATTAAAGTCGAAGATCTCAAAGGCAAATTTGTTTAAAGGCGTCAAAATTCATTATTTTGTATAAAGTGTAAGAATCAAGAAAAATAGTGAATTCGTATCAAGCCACCGTGGACTGAGTTAGGGATTTGAATTAAACCTCAAGGAACTACGTAAAAAATCATTGGTGTTATTCCTCGCACTCGATATTTTATTTTTAGCTCACATAATTTCTTTGCACAAAGGTACTTTTAGTCCCACCGAACCCACTCATTCGACCCTGAAGCATGGGGCGA
The DNA here is from genome assembly GCA_033002965.1 of Piper betle. Taxonomy (NCBI): domain Eukaryota; kingdom Viridiplantae; phylum Streptophyta; class Magnoliopsida; order Piperales; family Piperaceae; genus Piper; species Piper betle. Next base: position 57,639 of record JAURVB010014897.1, read on the forward strand.
CAATCCCACAACCGAACAATATATACACACACTTGCATGTGGATTTATTATGTGAATGCATGCTTTCTAATTCCATTGTTTCTATATTCAACTATCTTGTTAATGTTGTCATCTGCTACTTTTTCTATCCAAATTATATATGTTAACCATATCGTTCAGCTTTAACACCTTTGATATACGTATAAACTCGGAGAGATTCTGTGATCATAGATGGATACCATATGCGTCCATGTCAAATAAACCTTGCATATATACATAGTGCCTTTTCTGTGGGCCTTTCGACTGTATAATTGGATATATTTTCAGCCGAAAAGGCCATAGCAAAGAAGTGGCACACTTGATTCCACGTTGGCCAATGTTCTCAATGGCGGCTGAGAATCGATCAGCTACAGTGAATGACTGGATAACGCCCTGAAAAATAAAAGTGCAAGACATGAGTTTGCTTTGTTGATATTATGTAGGAAATTCTAGGATCCACACTAGCGCCGACCTCTTATAAGCCTTTTCATACAAATATTATTCATTCACATTTCACGAGGAGCACCAAATAATTTTTTATCTTCCCTTTTATCTAAAAAGAGTCAAGAGGGTTGATATATATATATATAAATTATGAGAAAAGTTTAAATCACCCACGACAATTCTCCTCTAACGGAGGTTGATCAGGACTTGGAAGAGGTATATTAGCAGTATATATGGTATACATAATACATGTAAGAAAAGATAATAATAATAATAATATATATGCCATTGTTTTAGTTAAGGGAGATATATGGTCAAACTTTATTGGGCATATAAAATGTTATCATTTTAGGAATGTTTTTTGCCGATTCATCTCGTGAGGTTGACTTGTCTTTCCTTGGGATTCTGGGAGTAGCGTATTATGTAGATTGCAGTGTTTTACACGCCTGCATTGTTTTCGAGTGTTAATTGCTAAAAGAAATTTTCGTCTGAATTAATTAGTTTATTTTCACGCCGAATTGATGTCGATCTCGATCCGAATGAGCAAATGCTGACTTCAAAGGGAGCCATGAGTTGAACGATATTAAGTTGGCTTCTAATTTCATGGTCTCTCTTATTCGTAAGTTCTTTATTTTAAGCTTTTTAATTAGAATCCAGGCGAACAGTAAAAGGTGATTCACAGACGACCAATATTCTAATTAAAAGTGAATTCTAATTTATGACACGTTTTATT
>JAURVB010014898.1:0-54251 GCA_033002965.1 Piper betle
CTTTTGATGGCACTGGACAATGAATTTTTTTTAAAAAAAATTATTATCAGTCTTACCATCAAAATAATTTGATGGTAAAGAGGCAGGAACTCTTTACTTTCAGTTATACCGTCGTAATATTGATGGTAACATTAAACATAACTACAGAGAGCGCTTTGAATTTGCGCTACTGTCATCGGCTTTTTACCGTCAAAGATTAGTTTCGTTGACGGTGGCTTTTACCTGCAAAATCCTATCTTCGAACAGTTACTGTCAATTGTTTGGACGGTAAAGTGTTTTTATTGCCGTAATATGACTTTTACCGTCAAAATATTTGACGGTAATGCCCTTGTTTCTCGTAATGAGTCCTCAAATTATTTTGGATGGTTAGATTGATTAATCTGACGGTTGATAATAAAAGTAGCTCATGAACTTAATTTGAGCTACAGCTCAGGCCAAGTTTCCCCTTTATAGAGCAGGAAATGGTCTGTTCTAAGGTTGTACAAGGACGCTTTGATACCAAAAAAGGATAACTAAGGTTAATGTAGCGTTGGTGGTGGCGGCTCTCCCGAACACCAACTCGCCCACTGATGTTGCCTACCTCCTGAATGGCCGACATACCACCGCCAGTTACGAAATCCTGCTATATCTGTTTCCCTAATATCCACCCTCATATCAAGCATTATCCAATTTCTCAAAAGTTTGATTTTTCTTCTTCCTGTATTTTGCCCTGTATTCGTATCTATTCCCAACCATAATGTTGTATCTTCTCTTCCTCTAAAAGCACAGCAACAAACAAGAAAGCTTCCATCTTTTTCATCCATTAGGTTAACCATGAGCCTCTTTATAATTCTTTTTAAGACATCCATCTCATGCAGTCTGTCCAAAAATTATAACTTGACGGGACAAACAATAACAGGGGAAGCAATATAACCTGTTACGCCAAGGTTAATTAACAATATCCCCAAATCTTTATCCTAAGAAAAAAATAATGATGCAATTTTTACGATTCTAGCATTGCATACAAAACAAACACATGACTTGAGCTAGTTATCATGCAGTACATGACAATTTAGATGTATCGATCAAAAGCTGTGAGATAAACGAGCACTAGCGTGTATTGCTTCAGTTCGTAAGTCGGAATTAAACGAGGACCAGATGTCAGAGGAGAGGTTAAGCGAGTGGCGTGCGACCTTGACCTTTGGAGAGCAGGGTTGCACGAGTGAACTCGTGAGCATTTAGTATTTGGTTCGGCTTGACTAGACTCGAAGCTCGACATTTAAATGCTCGACTCGAACTCGAATCTTATGAGTCGAGCTTGAGCAACTCGACTCGGTTGTAACTCGAACTCGACTCGATAAAATAATAGAATAATATAGTCTTTATATTATATTATATTATATATATATATATATATATGAAATATAATAACTAAGAAGTAAGATAGTTGAGATTGGTAAGTATTCACCTTGATGACTTCAAGGTTGTGGGTTTAAACCATATTGGCCTCATTTTTTTAAGTGAAGTACTTTTGACTTTTAATCGAGCTGGTTTCGAGCTAACGAATGAGCTCACAAAAAATAAACAGTTTAAGTATATTCGAGTTCGAACACATCAAAGATATTCGAGTCGAACTTGAGCATGTATGTCCAAAATTCGTTCGATTTGGAGTCGAGTTCGAATGAGTTTCGAACTATTCGAGCCGAGTTCAAACACATGTTGAGCTCGGCTCGCTCACTCAATTAGCACCCCTATTGGAGAGTGAGAGATTTAGAATTAGAGATTGGCGCCGGCACTGTTGCAGGTAAATTATTAAAAAGGGATGAATTAATAAATTGCCTTTATAAATGTGGCAGATTGAATGAACACTTGATATTTTTTTTCTAATTTTTTTATTTTACAAAAAAAAAGGCCAGTCCAAGCCCCCCATGGCCAACTAGATCTCTGCCGCTGACATCAAATGATCGGGTGCTCGATCTGGACTTGCCATTTCCGGGTTGGTTTGATTTATTTTATATAAACAATAATTGTTAAAGGCCATTTTATTATTATTAAAATATTTTTTTATTTGATTCAATATCACAAAAATAATATAATATGTTTTTTTATAAAAAGTTCTAACTCTTAAAACAACTATTTGTTGAAATTTGAACCCATGTATACATATTAATAGTAGTTTAACAATTTGGGATCCAAACTCAACTCAATAAGCTATACAGTGTATTTAACCCGTAAACGACTTAAAGTCATTTGTATTATTTCCTCGGTCCAACAAATAAATTGATATATAAATTTAGTATAAATTGTTCTCTTTTATACTTAATTGACACATATGTTATTTATACTATTTTATAATGTTTGATTTAACAATTATATATATATTAATAACTTTAATTTTTGCTTGTTTTGAAGAATCAATTAAAAAAATTACTGAGTTTCGAGATTTTTTAAAATTTTAAAAAAAAATTTAAAAGTAGGTGCAACAACAAAAACCAATTTACTGTGCTTGTTTGGTGGTAATGGGAAAGGAAGCAAACATTATAATATTATGTGGAGATTCAAATGCTTTGAGTGAAGAAAGACGTGAGCAATCAGAATTCTCTGAGAAGTAACATCAGTGCGAGGCATATATATATACGCTTCAAATCAAATACATGGTTTGTGTTGCGTGCTCATGCAACTAATTTAAGACGCTATGGTTCATTGTGGATCTCGTGTATCTCGCATTTCGCATCGAATGATTAAATATATACTGTCTGTCAAGCTACATTAACCATCCAAGCTATGACTCCTTCCAACGCTACCTGCCATTGACAGCAACATTGCTGGCAACTTGTATCTTATCATATTGGTACAAAAATCCTTGGTTCGCTATAATCTGTTCTCCTACTCTGCCACAGAACTCCAATATCCTGAGTTCGTATATTCGTTTTTTCTAACTAAGCTAATATGGGGATCACATATTATGCTTCTCTTCCCAGTTCTTGTTCTTATCTTCTCTTGAGGATTAACAATTCTCATCATAGTCGAAATTTGGAATCTGGGTTTTTGCCATTTCGTTCATCTCTCTCTGATTCTGCATTGAATCTGAATCCATTGATCATAACACCCAATGAACAACATCTACTGTTCTCCACCGCTAGGTCATTCAGCGCTCGTAGCCAGACTTTGCTGCGGCAGCTTGATGTCAGAGTCAGGGCGAGTTCCCAGCCGGAGTTCGCCGGAGAGAGGCCGAAATCCGGCAGCATAATTCAGACATTGGAGCTGGGGTTGATGTTCGGACTCTGGTACCTCTTCAACATCTACTTCAACATTTATAACAAACAGGCATGCTGCTAAATTTGGCCATATTTTGATCTGTACAGAAGTGAGATTTTACTATTGCTCTTGACGTTCGGGTTTGTTTAATTTGTTCTGTTGCTCTTTTAAGTTTGTGTGTGACTTGTGATAGATTTCTGTATTCTTTTTGCAGCTATTGAAGATCTTTCCATACCCAATGACCATTACATCACTTCATTTCTTTCTGGGAAGTATAATCACTCTTCTTCTTTGGGGATCCAACATTTACAAGAAGCCAACATACACTGCCACACAGGTGCTTGTTTTGCTTTCTATGATGATATTCATGGACGCTAATTATACAGTTCCTTGTCTTCTGCGGTGTATGTTGGGTATTTGAAGATATAGTTTTTTCTGATGTACATATATATGCCTTTCCCTAAATGTTTCCTAACATTTTTGCAGCTTTTGTTAATAGTACCCTTGGCTCTAACCCACACATTTGGAAACCTTTTCACTAATATGAGCATTGGGAAGGTTGCTGTTTCATTCACCCACACTATCAAGGCAATGGAGCCCTTCTTCTCCGTGCTACTTTCTGCCGTGTTCCTTGGGGAGGTGACTGTTATATCTCTCTATTCTCACACTCACTTGTCAAATAAAATAGCACTAATGTATTCATCAGATACAACCTCTTCCATGGAAAAGCATAAACATTCTTAGATAAATGCATCTGATTAAAATTATCATGGTGTTGAATAAATTTATATTATGTTGTATGGGCAGATGCCTAGTGTTTGGGTATTATCATCTCTGGTGCCAGTAGTTGGTGGTGTTGTACTAGCCTCCTTGACAGAAGCTTCATTCAACTGGTAAGAAAACTAGCATTGATCAAAATCTGAGATGTTCAAGACAACCAACTTGGTCTCCTACCTCTGAAGTCCCCGTTTTGATAGTCCTAATTCTAATTATGTTTTTGGGTCTCCATCAAACTTTATCTTTCTTCACCATTGACTACTATCATCCTATTAATAAAAAAGATAAACCATGTGGTGACATTGAACTATGTTCCCACTGTTCTGTCATTAGAAGTTGCTTCAGAAAGGTGTTTCTTATTGAAAAAAAAAACTTGTCACTCTTCTCTGTCTATGCTAAATAAATTTATCATGTTGACTCAATTCTAACGTGGATAAGGGTATGGTAAAATAGTTATGGAAAGAAAAGATAAGTCAATATTTTTCTCATGTCTATGAACAGGGCTGGCTTTCTGAGTGCTATGGCATCAAATGTCACCAACCAATCACGCAATGTTTTCAGCAAAAAGCTCATGCTTAAGGAAAAGGTAAGTTGCTTTTGTTGGTTGGTTCATAACATGCTATTACATAAGCTTGATTAGAGCTTACATTTTGTTTTGTTGACATTGAATTTTATCTGATTGAAACTTTGTTGATTTTGATATCATTATCCAGAAACAGGATGTCATGGCCAACATAAACTTGTTCTCTGTTATAACAGTCATGTCCTTCTTCATATTGACTGCAACTGCTCTCTTAGTCGAGGGTGTCAAATTCACCCCTACATACTTGCAATCGACAGTAAAAATTCATCTCTACAACTTCTTGTTCTTCTTGTTTTCTTAATCTGCCCTCAAACTAGACTCATTTTGTTAAAATGCAATTCATTTATAGGGTATGAATGCTAACGAGATATACCCCAAAGCCCTCATAGCTGGTCTGTGTTTTCATGCATCTCAACAGGTGGGCACCTGCATGAGTCAATCAGAACAAAATACTTACATTTTCTTCTCCATCTCCAAAACTCATCCCTTATTGCAGGTATCATATATGATATTGGGGAAGGTATCTCCCGTGACACATTCAGTGGGAAACTGTGTGAAGCGTGTTATAGTGATTGTCGCCTCAGTCATTTTCTTCCATACACAAGTTTCACCTATAAATGCCCTTGGTAAACTAGTTCATATACATCACACACAAGCTTTATCATTTTGGGTAATTTGATTAGTACACAAAACTTGATATACTGATCAAACATATGAATGCCATTCAGGAACTGGGCTTGCACTAGCAGGAGTCTTCCTTTACTCGAGAGCGCGCTTGAAAGAAAAGACCCACTAGCCATTTTTAACATTGTTGCTGACCATTGGAATTCTCCACTTAAATGGGTATTAGATAAACAATAATGTAGACGTGAGGACACTTTGAATATTAATGTGGGAGGGAAGAAAAGTGCCTATGCAAAATTGTTAAGAAATGAGAGATTGATTTGAAAAAAAAAGAGGAAATGAGAGATTAGTACTTCAGAACATCTTGTTTCCATTATAGATGATAAAACTATACATCTATATTAACCTACTATTATGATTTTAATAAAAAATATTAGTCTTCATTTATTGTTTTTTTAAATCTATTAATTATAAAGATTATTCTCAGGACACAACTACAATAATATTCACCAATTTAGCATCTCAAAATAATAATGACATAAAGCATGCACATATTCTTTAATACAACTTATAACCTTGTCATTATATTGTGCATTTTAAACCCATAGTATCGCTAATTTGCATCTTCAACATCCACTTAAATGATGGGCTACATATATAAAAGGCAATAACAAAAAAAAAATGGTTCCCCTAAGATCTAAATCATGGGTTACTATTTAAATTAAACCATCATCTCAATAAAGTAAATCTCCTAAAAAAATGAACCTGCACTTATTTTTGTCCAGAATTACAGAGAAGAATCCCGAATACTTTGACAGTTAATTTTTATATTATAACCTTGTTGTAAAAGACATTTCTATTTCATACATTGCTATGTCTTGATATACAAACTTTTTTGGAAAAATAATTTGCTACTTTGTACTTAGTAGTTCTAAAATATGTAGGAAAATCATGCGCATCTAAATGCCATAATATTTATATTTGGGTCATGTTTAAATTCTGCAATAAGTGAGAAAAGCAAATGAGATTTTTAGTTAAACATTATATATAATGGAACTTGTAAAGATGGTCAATCCATGTGGAAAAGAAAAATTCTTTTCTTCACAAGGAAAATGATTGTCAAAATATTGAAATGATATGGGAAACCTATGCTATCTAATAGAAAACAAATGTCATGTAATTCTTCTATTGAAATCAACGGGTAGTTAACAACCCAAACAAATTAGACACGCAACACTTTTGAACTTAAAAACTTTCTTAGTCAATACATTTTATGTTTTATTAAGTTTCTTAATCAGTTTGATCACTTTAGGGTTTGTTTGATTGACATAAAATTAGTGTAAATGAAAATATATATATATGAAATAGAAATATAATTAGATGAAATGATATAAAATTTTTAAAAAATTCCTTATATATTTGGATAGGAAAGTAAAATAAAAATGAAATATTCCTTCCATATGCATGTGCATGTATACGTACCTATCAATATTTTTTTTATTTCTTTTATTTTTTATAAGAAACTATTGATTGTTAAAATTTTTACATGACCTTATTTTGATTAAAATTAAAATATCCTTTGACAGAATTTCAAGATATCCAAATGTCAGAAAATTTATAATTTAGGAGAATCAAACAAATACTTAAGTAATCAAGATTCAAATGAACATAACAAATTTAATGCAAGATAAAAAATTCGTTAAAAAAAATTAAGGAGAGAGATGTAAGAGAAGACCATACATAGCAGAAATCCAACATTTCCTCAGAATAAATTTATGCTCGGGGAGAAAAACCACATTGTTCAAATACCTTCTCGCTAGCAAGCTGCCTCTCGCCGTTCTTCGTCTTCTACTTCAATTTTATATTTGCATCTTATGTGCTTCTGAAATTACAAAACTAAGTCATATTTTTTGCCACCCATAAAATATATGACAATATTAAAGCAGTTGTTCGAGAATAATTTTTTTTTAAAAAAATTCTTTAATTTGTGCATTGAAAAATTTCACCTCTTTCGAGACTGTCAAAATACATTTACAAATATAATCAAATCCATAAGTGGGGTTAGTGAAATTAGCAATGTAAATTTGGATTGTGAATCTAAATTAATAGTTTAGTGAAATTACTTTTTTAAGTGTAAATCATATTTACACTATTTTTATATGTTTAATAGTCTAGACCAAAAAATTTTACAAGCCCGTTAATTAGATTACACACATGATAAATCTTATTTACAGGTTTGTGGGCCTAAAATATAAAGGATAAAAAAAGTTTATACCAAATTTACAACTTAAATTCACTAATAAGTGTAATCTCATTTAAAATAGATTAATTATGAAATATTATTTATGTTGTTAGTCTACTTTAATAATATAATTTATATTTACAGTTTCACTAACCCCCACCCTTTCAAAATGCAATTAGCACATAGTTAATAAAAGTAGCAACTAATCCCTCAAACAAACTTTCTTAACCTGGCTGTCCTTGCTACATTTTCCCTTAAAGATCGCACATAATTGAGTACTTTTGTCTTTTTTTCAATTTAAAAAATAAATTAAAAGCTACCAAAATTAGATTGCTCGGCATAAACATCCAAGCACATATAAATATTTGCCCCACTAAAAGGAAATAATAAAAAGAATAGTCGCCATATATAAGTAGATCACATACCACAAAAGTGAACGCTCACTAATTGCATAGCCTGTATTGAAACTAGTATCTTTATAACCAGACTCTATCAGCATTTGCATGCCTTCTCAAGTAAAAATCTTGATATAATCCTTCTAAAGGCTTTTCCTAGTATGACCTCGTCAACATTAAAACTCTCATCTAGAATAAACTGATTAAACCAAAATCCAGTACACATAAAATGCAGTAAGGAACCCAATACGGTTTACACCTTGACATGTCATCAAAAGTTGACAAAAAAATATTGTGTGGTAAGAAAATGGAAAGAATCACAACAAATACAAAAGGAGAAGCCATAGAAATCGATTTTCCATGGAAGCCAAAATTTTGAAGTTCACAGAGACTTTATATGGTAAAAGCAATCACCCTCAATGCCTTGGGTAATCCAACACCTTTGCATTTAAGATACTTATTGCACCACTGTAAATAATACCTGGACACCAAAACAAATTTAAAGGAAAGGATAATTTTAAAGATATATATGAACAAAGTACAAAAAACATTTTAATTAATGTAAATTACTTTAAAAAGTAATTATAGATTTTGGTTCTTACCTCTGTACCGAAAGCAAGGCTGCCATTGGTAGAACGCACTCTATCCTCACAGCAATACATAAACCATCCAATCTAATTACAAGAATCAATTGAAAATCACATGTTGATGACCAAATCAAAGTCCATACCAATTGAACTCAATAACATACCCGAGGCTTTACATGTTGGGTCTCCAAAAAGAACTCGTAACAATTAAAGTAAACTTACAATAGGTGTCACGGACTTTTCTTAATCTAAAAGCTAGCTAAAAGAATGAGACTTTCTCGTTAGCCTATATACAAGTCACCAACATCATCTACAACCGATGTGAGATAAACTCAATAATCTCCCCTTCACACATTGGGCAATTTCGAAACTATTATAGTCTGACAATCTATCATTCATTAGACGAAACCTATATATTATCACTTAGAAAACTCTCCGTAAATCATTAGACGGAACCTAAGAAGAAGACTTTCACAATAGGCGTATGCAAACACCAAAGCCTACTTGACTCTGATACCATTATTATCGAATACCCGTTGAACTTGATGCACCATTGCTGACCACCTGTTAACCACCATCACAGGAAGAGGGAAATATTTCAACACATTTCTTTTCCCAACTCATGTAAAATGATCTCCTTCTCCTTTGATTAAAACCTCGACGAAACACAACAGCCTTGAATGAACTCCCATGATATGCCTGCATAGGCCAAGAACTACAGCTCTGCTAACCAAGGCACAAACCAAAGCTCTCGATACCACTTGTTGGGAGGTAAATAGCCCACTAGTCAAATTTTTCAATAACCAGATAGTGCACATAATAATTCGCCATGAAAATCTCCACCTAAAGCAAGAAGAAACTTATTAGTGAGGATTCCAATACTCAAGGGGCAGTACTTGGAGGTTGAACATTGGATTTGTGAAGGGAAAGATTTGTTAGTCTTGGTGATGGAGAGGTATATGAGATGTGTTGAAATATTTCCCTCTTTATGTGATGGTGGTCGACAGACCATTGATAACGATGCATCAAGTTTGACTGGTATTTGACAATAATGGTATCATAGTCAGGTTGGCTTTGTAGTTTACATACGCCGATTGTAGAAGTCTTCTTTGTGAGTTTCGCTTGATGATTTAAGAGGAGTTTACTGGGTGATAACATGTGGGTTCCGTCTGATGAAGGGGAGATTACTAGACGATAATATTTTGGGATCGCCTGATGTGTGAATGGGAGATTGTTGGATTTATCTCATATCGATCGTAAATGATGTTTGTAAAACCTGTGACCCGAGTCAGGGTTTTATAGTCAGAGCTGGTTAGTACGACCGTTATTTTCAGTCGAGTCGATTTTAGAACACGAGTACTGAACTAAGGTCGCTCGTATGTTATGAACCATGAGGGTCATGTGTGCCCAAGTATATGATGATAATGTCATGAATACAACAAAAATGAATGAGTTATCAAAATATATGAGAGTATGCCAGTTTACTATATATATATATATATTGGATCATAGAATTAGTTTTAGGTCGTTTACCGCGTTAGGACGTGTTGCGCGCAGTTTGGGTGGGTTGTTAGTTATAGAGCATGACATTATGATGTTGTAGTGTTTGTTTTATTTTATGGGATTTTCCCCTATTTTTTATATATTTTTAGGATTTATTACGAGTTCGTTATTATTCTTAACTCGAGACGGATTCGAGTCAAGTCTTATTTACGATATTGCCATCGACCACCCCCGATCCGTTTTTCTTTCTCCAAACCCTCGTTCATCACCACCTTCACCCAGTGTTAGCTGCCACCGCCCTACCGCCGATTGTCGCTACTAAGCCCAGGTGCAACATCGTTATGCCGCCCCGACCAACTAGGGACATCGTCTTGCTGCCATGACGCTGAAATCGCCCACAGTTGCGCTGCTGCTCCTAACGTGATTCCACCGCCGTCCGTGCAGCTCCACCGATGACGTGACGCCAACGCCCCTCCCCTCAACCTCTCCAACGTTTCCCCCCTACCTAGTGTCACCGCCAAGGTCGGCCATGGGCCTAATCGGAGAGACCGACCACCCCAGCCAAACTCGACACTGCCATTGGCAGTCATCACCACTGCTACTATCCTCACCGTCACCACTATGGGGTTGAGCTCATCGAGTCGGTGCCAACAACACCCCATACCACTACCATCCAGTCGCTCGCCAAAAACTGCCAGGAAGCTGCTGGAAAACTGCCTGAAAGCTGCTGACAAACCGTCAGAACTTCCTGGAAAACCAGATTTACTAGAATTCATCGGATCTTTCGCCAAGTTCGTCCTATGAAACCTGATCAAACTTCAGACTCTGTCGAGCACCGAATTCGAGTTCCAAAACGCGCGATGAAACCCTAACCATCGTCGATTGGATGAGAGGTATAATTACCTCTGATTTAATTATTTAAAATTTATGATTGTTAGCACAACATGCTAAGATTGATTAATTACTGTGATAAATGTTTGATTGTGAATGAAGTGATGATTTGCATGATTTGATTAATAGTGAATGAATGTTAGTGATCTAATTAGGTAAATTAAATCTGAGCATGCTAACTGTAAAACCCACGATTCGAGTTAGGGTTTTATATTCAGAACTAGTCGGTTCGACCGTTATTTTCGAGTCGAGTCAGTTTCAGAACACGTGTACTGAGCCGACGCCGGTCTCATGTCATGAGCCATGAGGGTCATGTATACCCAAGTATATGATGATAACATCATGAACACAACAGAAAAGAATGAGTTATCAGAATATATGAGAGTATTCAGTTTATTCTTTTATTATGATATATAATGGACCGTAGAACTAGTTTTAAGCGTTTACCGCGTTACGGGCATTTTGGGTGGGTTGATAGTTCTAGAGCATATCAGTATGATTTTTTTTGTGTTGTTTGATTTTATGGATTTTTCTCAAATTTTTTTGGAAATTTTTACGTCTTAAATATTATTTTTGACTCGAGTCGGAGACGAGTCAAGTAATATTTACGACTTTGCCACCACACACCCCCGCGCCTTTCCTTTCTTCTTCCCCAAACCCTTGCCTGCGCGCCGCCACTGCGCATGCCGCCGCCGCTGCCGTGGATGCCCGCCCGGCCGCCGATCGTCGCCCCTAGCCCCGCCACGGTGTCGCTGTGCCGCCACGACCATGACCGGCCACAGTCCGGCCGCCACGACGCGAGGAATCGCTGCTGTGACGTAGCGCTTTCATCGCCGATCTCGCCGCCGCCGACCGTCGCCGCCACGATCAGGTGGTCGGCTCGACGTCCTTGAACCCTCCAGCGACCTTCCCCGACCGGAGCAGAGGCCATCGCCGCCCTGGCCGGCCGGATCTAGCCACCCGTCGCCGCCAGCTCTGTTTTGCCATTTTCTGGTGAACCGCCGCCTCCATCGACCTCGTTGACCTCGTAGATGAGACGGGCTCGTCGAGCTAGTTCCAAGGGTACCCAACACGACCACTTTCCGGCCAATAGACGCCGCCGGCGACAGTCGCCGGAAAACCGTTAGAAGCTGCCGGAAAACCGCCGAAAACCGGAATTTCTAGAATTCGTCGGAATTCACCAGATCTTCCGCGAGGCTCACCCAGTTGAGCCCGATGGAACGTCGGACGCCGAGGAGGGCCGAATTTGAGCTCCGAGACACGCGACAGAACCCTAGCCGTCGCTGATTGCCGACAATGTGAGGTATAATTACCTCTGATTTGATTATTTAAAATTGATGATGATTGTTAGTATAGCATGTTAGAATTGAGTAGTTATCATGATGAATGCCAGACTATGAATGAAGTTACATAATGTGATTGATAGTGCATGGAGGATAAGTAATCTAGTGAGATAAGTAAATTTGAGCATGTTAATCGGGTACGATGTAACTTAGGAAAAACACAGTAAAATTGGTATGAATAATATTAGTTAGAATTATTTTCATATTTATGATTATTTGATCGTTGATTGACGGTCATTGTGTGTGATTCATCATTTAGTTAGCGGGCGTTAGTATTTAGTTTTGATGTGTAGGTACAGAGTAGGAGCTCGCCGCCTAGGCACGATGACACGCTTGGAGCTTCTACCAGGTCCGTTTAAGACTCGACTCTGTTTTATGTCATTCTATTGTATGTTTAATTTATTGCCTGCAGGACGGGTTAAGTGGCGTTTTATCGGATCCCACTTAACTCGGGCCATTTAACTGAACATTTTCCGGATTAATAACCCCTCGACGATGAGATCCCTCGAGGTTGATTTCGAAAGCAAGATCCACCAAAAGTTGCCTTCAGGCCTATTATATAACTCCCTACCCAAGCCTATATATATATATATAGTTTTCGCATTTCTGTGAGATGAGAGATGGAGAAATCGACTGCACGTACCATGCAGAAGATGCCGTGACAGTCAAAGCGGGCTCTGGATTAGTGCCAGCGGACTGTTCCATTCCCGAGGGATCCTAACAACTCCGCGTTTGAGTTCCTCACACCCGGTGAACGTGGAGGTTTACGGGTACTGTTAAGTACAGCGCATGTCCGGACTTGTGGTTCAAAGGGTACTAAAGGCGACGCCTGAGAGTACTCGGCCTTCGTGCTCAAGGCCAGGAGAAATATGGAGGTAAGGAGAGGGCTTAGGATAAAGTTTCACAAGAAGTACTGAAAAAGAAGTGCCGAGAGCGGCACAGTACCAACAGTAGATCAGTAAGTTCGGGATGCTACCGGGTCTGCAGCCTAGTGGCTCCTCAGTAGTGCCCTTCAGAGTGTTCACGTGGAGTATATGATGTTTACTTTCATATGAGAGTTTGCTCTCATAGCCAGCTTGTTATAGTTATTTTATTTTCTGGACCAGTAACACTTGTTACTGACGTGTTTTTATACTATATGTAGGTAATAATCGCGAGTTGGAGGAGCCAGCTTAGACGGAGGAGCAATGAGGTCTTGTACACACACATGTTAGATTTCTGAATGTTTAATATTGTGTTATTATGTTATTATATTGTGAATGACATGTTCAAATGCATGAGACATGATAGAATGTGAACATGACCAGAGATGCGCAGCGGAAGCGTGGTGGGTTGAAACCCCAGCTTCAGAATGAATTCATAAGATGTTAGATTTTGTGTGAATGAAATTATGGATGCATGTGTATACATATATATATATATATATATATATATATATATATATATATTTTGACAGGGTGGGCCCATAATTGCACTTTTAGGGGAGACCCTGTCTGTTTTATTTCAAAATTTTTATCGTAATTGTAATAATGTGAAATTTAGGTTGCATGTCATCCATGTAGTATCATATTAGGGTTTTATGCATTTATCCATGCATGGCAAGTCATATCTACATCTTAAGACGTCGAGATTAGATCCGCACGAGTTAGGTTCGAGTTAGCCGACCTAACCGGGGCCTGTAACATGCCGGTTCGGTTCACAAGCGTGAACCAGATTTGGGGTGTTACACTAACTGATTACAACGTAACTTAGATAAATATAAGAAAATTGGTATGGATAGTATGACTTAGAATTATTTTCACATTGATGATTGTTGATTGTGATGGATGATGACTATGTTGTGAGTGTGATGTCGTGACGAGTTTGATGCATCATTAAGTTAGTGGGCATTAGCTTTTAGATTTGATATGTAGGAATAAAAAAGGAGCTCGCCGCTTAGGCACGAGGAAACGCTTGGAGCTTCTGCCAGGTTTATTAGAATTTGCTTCTTGTTTTATCTCTATACTCCATGGTGTTTTGTTTTTACATGTAAGCGGATGCGTTGAGTGTTGAATTTATTGTATCTCACTCCATGCAGGCCACTTAGTCGCACGTTATTTCCAGATTAATAACCCTCGAGGATGAGATCCCTTGAGTTTATTTTCGAAACTCAGATCCAGCTCACAATGCCTTCAGGCCTATTATATAAATCCCTACCCAGACCTATATACATGTAGTTTTCGCATTTTCAGTGAGAGATGGAAGGAGGGAAATTTGAAGACCGTGTTACGCGAGCAGGCACGTGCTAGTCGGTAGCGGGTTTGGAACTGGTGAGCGTACACTCCATTCCTACGAGATCCTAACAACTCCACCTTTGAGTTCCTCAAACCCAGAGAAGTGTGGAGGTTTACTAGTACTGCTGTGCAATGCATGTCTAGACTTGTAGCAAGAAAGGGTACTGAAGGCGTATGCTTGAGAGTACTCGGCCCCTATACTCAAGGCCAGGAGTAATACGAAAGATGTAGAGGGCGGAAGAGAATAGAATGAATTTGTTGCGCAAGAGATAGATGAAATGACCAAGGAAAGAGAATGATATAGAAAGAGAATGATATAGAAATGGGATGATGTCGAGTCGAGGCCAATGACTCCTAATTATTGCCCTTGTAAGAGTTCTGTAAGAAGTATATGAGATTTTTATTTAACAGGAGGGTCTCCTGTGCTAGGGTGTATTGTATATGTTATTTTTGACAGGGTGGCCCATAATTACACTTTTAGGGGAGGTTCTGTCCATTTATTTTGGGAATTTTCTTGATTTTATAGGACTTATTTTGTTTTTATGTAAATTAGATTGTATGTCATCTATATAATAGCATGTTAGGATTTTGTGCATTCATCTATACACTGCGATTAACATCTTCATCTTAAGACACCGAGAGTAGATCCTCATGAGTTGAGTTCAGGTTAACCGACCTAACCGGGACTAGTGACATTCCAGTTTGGTTCCTGAGCGTGAACCGGATTTAGGGTGTTACAATGTTGGTGACTTATATTTATGCTAATGGAAAAACCTTATTCCTTGAGTTAGCTTTTGGATTAAGAGAGACCCAGGACACTTATTACGAGTTTCCTTTGGTTGTTACAAGTCCCTTTTGAAGGACCAAAGGGCCTAAGAGAATTCTCCACTCAATGAGTAATCCTACTCACAATTACAAATTATAGACAAAAGGTAGAGAAAGATGAGAAATTATTCGTTGTGAGGAGAAGGCGTGACTTTGTGCACTTCGACAAAATCAACATTGGTTAATTTCTCATATTTCTCTACCTTTTGTTTATGATTTGTAATTGTTGGTAGTATTACTCATTAGGGTCGAGAATTTTGGTGGGCCTTTAGGCCCCCACAAGGGGCTTGTAACAACCAAAAGAAATTTGTAATAGGTGTCACAAGCTCTCTTAGTCCAAAAGCTAACTTAAGGAAAGTTACCAACATCGTCTACGATTGTAATGAGATAAACCTAATAATCTTTCCTTCACATCGGGCGATCCCAAAACTATTAACGTTTGCCAATCTCTCCTTCATTAGGTGGAACACACAAATAATATTTTTACAATCATCGTAGGCAAATACCAAAGCCCACCTGATACCACTGTTGGGCCCTTTGGGCCCCCAAAAGGTACTTCTCACAACTAAAAGAAACTTGCAATAGGAATGACAAGCCTCTCTTATTGCCTAAGCTAGTTTTTATATTAGGAGAGGCTCATAAAACTTGTTTTAAGTCCCTCGTAGGGGCCTAAGGGGCCCAACAGTTGTATAAGAGTTAGGTTGACTTTGGTATTTGCGGATAGCTTCTTTGTGGGTTCTACCTAATGATTTAAGCGCAGTATTTTAGGTGATGATATATGGGTTTCGTCTGATAAAAATGAGAGTTTGGAAAAAATTTCATCTGTCTTAAGTTGAAGTTGGGAATTGTAATCGAAGGTGTGAGGTTGATCTATATTCCTTTTGTTGAATATTATTTTCTCAAGTTCTTATTTATTGTTTTTTCTCAAGAGTTGTATTTTCATATTTTGTTGTTGGTCTGATTTGTGTTGAGAGTGTTTGCTCAAATTATATTTTTGATACCTGATTGCAAGAGAGTTTTTTACTAAAAATTGATCGAGTAGGTTGGATTTATTTTCTCTAATTTAGAGGAAAGTTTCCATGTGTTTTTATACTAGTGCCTCCTATTCCATCAAGTGTTTTATATTGGGAGCCATCGTCACCAAGCCGGGAAGCCCCCCACCACCTAGTTGCTGAGATACCGGAGAAGAGAGACCCCTCCTAGTCGCTGTTTGAAGCACCATATTTCCAACCGTCGGAGTCCAGAAGGAGCTTGCCACCCCTATCATCATAAAGCTTGCTGAGAAGAGCCTCAATTGCTGGTGCATGCCAGAGGGTTGCCGACTTAGAGTCATCACCACCTATTGTTGCATTGCTCGTAGCCAATACCTTGGAGTGTCATTACTGCTTGTTGCCAACACCATGCCTCATTTGTAAAACCCAAACTTCAGGTTAGAGTTTTACCTGATCATAGTTTTCCCTGGTTCGGGCTAATCTCGAGTTGGTTCAAGTGAGTTTGAGCCATACAAATTTTTAGACCATGAATATGGACTGTATGAACATGTTATAGAGGCTGAGTATGCTTGACATATAGATGATAACTTCAGTCATATATCAACAAAACATGACTTATCAGTATATATGCAAGGTATATAGATTTTATTTGTATGTGTTAGCTAGGTTTTAGGCCTATATTTAGGCCGTTGCAACGTTTAGTATCTGTTTAAGATTTTCAAGGTATCTCATTTACATGCATTTTAGGGATTTTGGACAACATATTGCCCCTATGGGGCCAGTTTGATTTGAGTCATAGATTTTCATGTCATTGAGTTCAGAGTTTCGAAGTTTATTTAGACTTCTTGCCTCGATTATTGCCTATAGAGTCACTTTCAGTCCTTAAGTTAGTTTCAACATTTGACGATCTCAATTCGAATTTTTCGTTTATATATATATATATATATATTGTATATACCCATAGGTGGGCCCCCTAAACCCATGAGTTGTTGGATGGTTCAGAGTGTGCCACATGGCAAGATCTGGACC
The DNA here is from genome assembly GCA_033002965.1 of Piper betle. Lineage (NCBI taxonomy): Eukaryota > Viridiplantae > Streptophyta > Magnoliopsida > Piperales > Piperaceae > Piper > Piper betle. The sequence continues at coordinate 17,302 of JAURVB010014898.1, forward strand.
ATTCAGTAAAAAATTAAAATAAAAACTTAGCTTTTCTCCCTATTATTCTAATTTGTACCTTACAGCCACCGCTACTTCGGCTCACCACAAGTGTATCTCCGGCCCTCCGCCAGTCATCGGACTGGTCCGATCATTACCGCCTTGTTATTGACTACTGACCATGACCCACCACTGACGCCGGTGCTGCCACGTTTGCTGCAGGTCGAGCATTTTTGGTTCTCAAGTTTCCTCTCGTGTTGTCCTGCCATCACCCTGTTTGGAGCCGAGCCCGGCAGAAGTGTTGGAGTTGGAACATTGTTGCCCATCATCACAACCCGCACACCCGCCGTCCGTCATTAGAAAGGTTACTATCTCACCATTATCGCCATATGGAAGCTTGGATTGAACCTTGCTAGAGCATGCTACCGTTGCTGGAGGAGGAGCGCAGATCTTGGCGTGCGATGTGAAGAAGCGAAGGAAGATAAATAGGTTGCGGATCTATTTTGCATGAAAATATGTCCACCTTTAAGTTGTTCAAGCTCATGATCATATATCAAAATCATGTTCACTCACTAATTACTCAAGGCCTAATTGAGGCCAGTCAATAAATTTACCTGGACTGGACCAACGCAGGTAAATTTTCTATATTGAACCGGTTCAATTCGGACTATAGTGGATTCAGAATTTATTTCCTTGTCCTCCCGACCTCGGGTTGACACAAAATTTGCTACTCCACCGTCTTGGAGCATTCCAGACAATGGCAAGGGTTATTTTAAAATTTTAAAAACTAGAACAGGATGGAATGGGGGCATCAGATTTAAAGTTATCAAAAGTAAATTTATGTAAAAGCAGGAAAAAATCTATTATTTTGTATAAAATATAAAATCAGAGAAAAAGTAGTAAATTTGTGATTATCAAATTACCGTATATTGAGTTAGGAATTTGAGTTGAATAATAAGAAACTAAATAAAAATCTCGTGTGTTATTCCTTGTTGGTGAAACTTTATTTTTATTTTCATTTTACTCGTATTGTTTCTTTATACGGTAAAGGTGCCTCAATCCCTGTAACTTTAATTCGAAATGAAATGTGATTAACAGGAGCGAAAATCCTGTGCCGAAACAAACCTCTTAGTACTTCTCCTCCAATGAAATTAAGGAAAAGAGTTTTGAGGAGACTATGTTTTATTATTAAGGTATAGGGTGATTTAAACCGATTGATCAGGTTTAATTTTTAAGAAAATCAATTAATTAGTATTCGGATTTTTACAAAAATGGTTTTTCGATATAAGGCCCCTCAATAGACATCATCATTGTTGACATCATCATCCTCATCCCCTCGTCGTATGAATCGGCTTCTTCCGCGTGTACGTGAAGGCCCATAGGTTCATCATCCACCGTTGCAACATTTTCGAGAAGGCAACTCGGGCCCATGTTGAGAGGGGCCCACCGTGGCATTTCCTCCGTTTCCATCTTCATGGGCTTGCTGGGGGAATTTGTTGGGCCTTTGGTCTGGGCCAATGTGGGTTTGGGGAGGCCCAGGCTCTTGATATAGTTTTGGAGGGTGGTGGTGGGCCTACGATGCTGTTTAGAGCTCCTACCCTTTCTTGAGAATAGCCGTCTCTTGGTGGCATTCCAATGGTTTTTGATGGAGTTCTCGGTCCTCCCAGGGAGCCTCTTTGCAATCTCTGCCCATTTGTTGCCCAATTCCATATGAGCTTCGATGAGGGCCATATCTTCTACATCTGTCCATGTGTCCTTCTGCACAAATTTATCAGTCCCCCATATCATGACCCACAAAAATACACCCTGCAATAACCATCATATTGACACAAAAAACCTAACTGTGCCTCAAAAATTGTTTTGATGTTACATAAAAATATTAATATCGTTTATATATCAATAAGAAACTTCTTGGGCATGAGGCTTAGATGTGCATGAAAAAGTCAAGGAGGACGTGAAACTAGACCTAGAATGTATAGATGGTTGATAAAATGTGTAGTGCAAACAATAAGAAATAAAGAAGAGTAGCTAGTTTTACCTTGATATTTGGTCTCAAATGATTAAGCCACCGTTCTCTACACTGCTTTCCCTTCCTGCCACTCAATACCTGAGCTATTTGTGACCAGTTTTTGAGCCCATGCTTCTCTACCAATCGCACTAACAACCTTCGCAATCAAACAATATATTTCTATGTATTTTCCACTAGAACATGATTGCATATTGTAGCTAAAAGAATTGCCAAATATTGAACAAGGTCTATATGGAGGAAGCGAACAAACTACAAATCAAACTACCAGTCAAAGCATACAAGAAAACAAATTATGAATCAAGTTTGAAACGGAAAACTGATGTACAAACAATATTTCAGTTCAGCATGCAAGAAAAAATCAGACCATTACCTGTCTTCTTCCAAAGTCCACTGCCCTTTGATCCAATTAGCCTTTTTGATAGTTTTGAAAGTGTTCTTGTTCACCTGCGCCATTTGTTCCTGATTAGTTGAAGTAGTAATACTGTTTCTTACGCATGAAGTCTCACTCGGCGCCATGAAACGGCTCATTATTTGATCTAGGTGATAATCATGACCATTAGTACTGTTCATATTCCCCATCGTCGGGACTGTGAGACATCCAATATCAGCAGCATCACGAGTGGCCGGGTGGGCCATGATATTGCTGTCAAAACACCCACCTCTGCTACTGATCTGCTGAGGTTTCCCCACTTCGGCATGACCCAAGACGTTTCTACAATCCATGTCGAGATAATCGTAATTACCCAAGTTGTCGAGACATAATTTGTTGGTACCTCCTAGCATGCTAGCACCGCGATCCATGACATCAAAGGATGGGAGATGATCATCTTCTGATGTGTTTGAGGAGAAGAGCAGTGCATGATGATTCCGGTTGTCGACATCTCGCGCCGTGAAGGCAAGATTGGAAGAGCTGTCTTGGAACTGCAAGCCGTCTCCGAAACAGAACTGTTTTGGGCAGTTCACATGAGGCACGAGTTGGGTCTGCATGCTGGGGACTTGCTCCTCGAACAACACCCAATTTAACTCCATATCAAAAAAACTACAAGTAGAGAGAGAGAGAGAGAGAGAGAGAGCAACTGGTTAATAAGAATCAGTGATGGTGGGGAGCTAGGAGGAGTCCATTGTTCTTATATATACATACATGGTGATCATTTGATTCAAGAGGTTTAGGAAACAAAAAATGTGACCCTTAACCTTCCTTGCTAAGAGTGAGGGGAAGGAGGGGGATGGAAGGGCCAATGCAGCAATGATTGCGTCGTCAAGCGAGCAAAGTATGGAGGCAAAAGCAAAGCTAACAAGGGCCTTGGGGGCATGCAGCAACTTCAATGTGAAGAAGCTGTACCTTTGTCCCTCGGTCTTGCCTCATAGGAATAATTTGGATTACTATACATCATAAAATTTGGCAAACTCTTTGTATTACCTACATTTCTGGGAGTTGGAATTGGTTTAGATTTTATGCACAACGTGGATCAAACTGACAGACACATAGCTACACAAGTTCTTGGCTATAGTGGTACAGCTCTCCCATGTGTCTTACATGTTGTATAGTATCCTGCTCTTGGTCTTCTGGTTATGGTTAGAAGCTGGTGTTGTGCTATATATGCTAGTACAAATGGAAGCAATCTCTATCTTGAGCATTTAAGAGTATCTCTCCTTTTTTAAAATAAAAACTTGCATGGTTATTATATACAGTCGTCGTTATCTCATGGTCTCCGGAGAAAAGGGTGTTGGAATTACGTTGGGTCAAGGCATTCCTCTTTACTTACATTATTTGGTCTACTAAATAATCATAAGTTGAAATATTTGATATGAGCAAACGGTTAACGTGAAAATGTTTCTATGAGTGTATATATTAACTGAAAATCTAGAGTGTTAGTTGTGGTAATTTTTAAATTCAAATTACCTTGAGTAGTCTGCGAATCTAAATCATGTGGTTTGCTGAACATGAAACAGGTCAAAATTTGCCAATTAACGGACTCTTTTTCTAATTGGAGAATGTTTCTACGATCTTTTCGCACATAATATATATATATATATATATATATATATATAAAAAGCTTATTAATGATTCGTATATCCTATAAATTGCGCGAGAAATTTGCCAAATTTTTTATTGAATGTGTACGGACTTCTCGTGATCAAGAGAAGGCGGGTCATCGGGCATGGAAGACAGCATCATCTCGTCGGACAGGACCAAATATTCCTGATCCTCGTCCACATGTCCAACGGGCCCATCATCGATCAGTGCTGCTAAATTTCGTAGATGGCATCGCTGGCCCATGTTGAGTGGAGCCCACCCCGGCATTCCCATCTTCGTGGGCTTGCTCGGGGAAGTTGTTGGGCCTTGGGTTTGGGCCAATTTGGGATTGGGGAGGCCCAGGCTCTTGATGTAGCTTTGGAGGAGTGTGGTGGGCCTACTGCTGCTCCTACTCTTTTTGGTAAATTGGCGCCTCTTGGTAGCGTTCCAGTGGTTTTTGATGGAATTCTCGGACCTCCCCGGGAGCCTCTTTGCAATAACAGCCCATTTGTTGCCATGTTCCATATGAGCTTTCATTAGCACCATATCCTCTTCATCTGTCCATATTGTATCCTTCTGCACAAATTTAATTATTAGTCTCCAATTGATCCATCGTTACCCAGAAAAACAACCTGCAAAATGGTAACCCTGACGATAAAAGAAAAGAAAAGAAAAAACCAACTTTACCCAAGAAATTATTTTAATGTTACAATATTACTATTTTTCATATATCAATAAGAAACTTCTACTCGGGCATGGTGTTTAGATGTGCATGAAAAAGTCTAGGGCATGAAACTAGGCATAGAATATATATATATATAATGGTTGATAAGAGGATATATAGTGCAAACAATAAGAAAAAAAAAGTAGATCACAGTTATACCTTGATGTTTGGTCTCAAATGATTATTCCACCTATCTCTACACTGCTTCCCCATCCTGCCATTCAACGAGTGAGCTATATGGGACCATTTTCCGACCCCGTACTGTTCAACCAATCTCACTAACAACCTTAACAATGGCACAGTATGTATATATGATTCATGTTCATAGAAACATTAGAGATCAATATGGTAATATGATCCAATATAACATATGATGAATCAAATATTGAGGAAACAAACAAATGACAAACAAACTACAAATCAAACTGCCAGGCAAAGCATTTTGCATGCAAGAAAACAAATAATGAATCAGTTTGAGACATAAAACTAATGCACAATCATTTCAGTTCAACACATGAATGAAGGAATCAAGAAGAGAAACCCTAGTTAATTAGCGTTTGATCCTCACTTGTCTTCTTCCGAACTCCACTTGCCTCTGATCCTCGTAGAGTTTTTGAAAGTGTTCTCCACCGGCGCCACTTTCTTTGGAGCAGTTGAAGTAGTAGTACTGTTTCTCCAAACTTCTCCTTCGCATCCAATGCTCCCAGTTATGCATGCAGTACTGCTCGCAGCCGGAGCCGTGAAATTTCGGCTTAATATTTGTTTTAGGTGATGATCAAGATCATAACTGTTCACATTCCTCATCGTTGGGACTTGAAGACATCCAAGATGACCAACAACACGAGTGGCCGGCTGGGCCATGATGCGATCAAAATACGCACCTCTGCTTCGGAGCTGATCATGTTTCTCCATTTCGACATGACCGAAAACGTTTCTATAATCCACGTCTAGATAGTTGTAAAGACCCAAGTTGTCGAAACCATGGTGGGTACTACCGCCGGGCATGTTAGCACTGTGGTCCATGACTTGATCAAAGCATGGGAGAAAAACATCTTTTGATGAGTTTGAAGAGAAGAACAGTGCACAGTGATCCGATGGAACGTTCTGATTCGGGTTGCAGACATCTTTCACCGCGAAGGCAACATTGGAAGAGTTCATGTCTTGGAAGCCCAAGCCGTCTCCCAAACCGAAATGTTTTGGGCAGTTCACTTGTTGAGGCACAAGTTGGGTCTGCCTGTTGGGAACTTGCTCCTTAAACCGCACACCCATCCAACTCCATATAAAAAAATTACAAGGAGAAAGAACGAGGAAGAGCAAGATGAAGATATCCCTGGTAGTGGGGAGCTTGAAGGAGGAGGCCATGGCTCTTATATAGATTGGGCATTGGGCATGAGTTTAAATGCACAATTGAACATAATTAAAGTGAAAATTGGTCATTATTTGATTTAATGAGGATTCACTTAATGGGAGAACGTTTCTTTGAGTGCAATTACTGAAAAGTATGTGTGCTAATTGTGTTAATTGCGTCAATTGTTACATTGAGTAGTCTACCATAGTTAATAGAAATGTGTATTACAAAACTTATTTCACGCCTAGGGCGTCGATCGAGAAGCATATTATATGCACCACATATATATTAAGAAAACATTTTGACAAAAAGTAATCAAGGCAAAACAAGGCATATATGATCATATCTAAACTACTATGTAGGTCAAACTGGATGGATTATAAACGTTACTAATTAACTAAAGCAAGTAACTCTAGTGAAAAATTGGCCACTTGATATGGCTAATTACCGTGGCAATTAACCATTTTCCCGTGACTAATCAAAGATTGCCACTTTGACCACCCTCAACCCTTGTCGAGGCCTGGTCACGTGGAGGAAGATTGAGGTAGTCAGTGGAGGAGGGTGTCGTCCGTGGTGGCGAGCCTACGATGGGGGTCAATCAGGCGGCGGCAAGAGGGGCTTTGCCTTCACATCCCACCCCCTTTCCCCATCGTGTTTAACAATTAAATTTCTTATTAAATTGTTTTTATTTAATCATATCTAACAATTATTTATTTATTTATTACTATTGTTTTTATATTATTTCAGTGACTTAATGACCATTCATTTTAAAACATTTTTAAATAAATACGGTTGTCAAATCTCTATTTATTATTGTACCCGGCGCGTGTTGCGCAGACATTTTTGCTACTTCGTGTAATTTATTTGTATGCAATGTACCTTAGTATTATCAATCAAACAATTGAAAATAACGCTTAGATATGAAAAACCAACAGTGACAATGAAGATAGAAGCTTAGATATCCCCCACGTTTAATCCTTTTAAACCCTACAAGATATTACATATTTTGCTAAACACACCAGGTCCTTTGAGGCGACTGTACACGTTTGTCCCTTCACAGAAGTTAATCATCGCAACTGAGTAGGGTTATCAACGAGGTTTTCTCACCAAATTTATCAGTGAATTTGAATAGGGTGTGAAGTTGAGAGAATTAAGTAATTAATAATATAAATCCACAAATTCTTACAAAAGTGATTAGATTTGTTGTAGTACGCTATAACAAACTCTCTATAGTAGTAATCTCGTTGACCTAAAAAATCATAAATAGTAAAATTTAATTGCTTCTTATAATTATTTTCTTAAAAAACAATTAATTATGGTTGTTTGGACCAGTAAGAAACTACCCGATTTGTTGGAGTATTTGCTATGGTAAATTTAAATACCTCGCAAAAACTTAGTAAATAGTATAAGGAAAGCTAACCCTGCCTCGCACGCGGGCAGGCAACACCACAAATTGAAAGAGGGGAGTGTGGGGAAGAGAGGAAAGAGGAATATGTAGTGTGCAACTATCAAATAATATTAATTATTTTTCTAGTTTGACTAATCTATACTTTTACCCCTTCTAGGGCTCAAACTTTTTTTCCTTGTCATGTTTCCGCCTTTCATTGTATTGTCATTAATTAATTCTAACTCCACCGTAACTTTGTAACCCCATAAGTATCTACGCATTACCTCGTTTATTAATATATATAAAAAATATTTATCATTTTAATCAAAATAATCTATGAATCAGTTGTAAATTGGTTAAAACTGGTCGGCTTCCATGTAAAAACTGTTGAGAAAAATCTCCAAAATTAAAATAAAATTAATATTTGTTCCTTTTTTTTTGACAACAACGATGGATTACCCATCAAGGAGAGAAGGCGGATCATCGTACGTCATCATCTTCCCAATCATCGTCATCGATTCGTCAAATGGGACCCCTTCCACCACGTCCACGTGGTCGAAGGGCCAATCATCAACCGGCGCGAGATTTCCGAGGTGGCAGCCAGGGCCCACTTCGAAAGGGGCCCACCGTGGCATTTCCTCAATTCCCTCCTTCGTGGGCCTGGCCGAGGAGTTGGCTGTTGGGCCTTCTTCGTTGTGGGCCGATTTGGGATTGGGGAGGCCCAGGCTCATGATGTAGCTTTGGAGGAGGGTGGTGGGCTTAGGGCATTTGGCTGTCCGGCTCTTTCTTGAGAATTGGCGCCTCTTGGTGGCATTCCAGCGGTTTTTGATGGAGTTCTCCGTCCTTTGAGGGAGCCTCCTTGCAATCTCTGCCCATTTGTTGCCCAATTCCATATGACCTTTGATGAGAACCATATCCTCTTCATCTGTCCATGTATCCTTCTGCACGTACCAATTTAATAGCCAGAAAAAAAAATGAACCTTTACCCCAAAAAATATTTTGACGTTACCATTTTAACATCGTTCATATGTCGACAAGAAACTTCTAGGGCATGAGGTTTAGATGTGCATGAAATGTCTAGGGCATGAACTTGCTAAGCATGGAAAATATAGATGGTCGATAAAAGGATCTATAGTGTAATTAAACAATAAGAAACAAAGAGAAGTAGATAGTTTTACCCTGATATTTGGCCTCAAATGATTGTGCCATCTGTCTCTACACTGCTTCCCCTTCCTGCCTTTCAACATTTCAGCTATTTGCGACCATTTTTTGAGCCCGTGCTGTCCTACCAAGTGCTCTAACAACCTTCACAATTAATAGACAGTCCCACTAGTCATATACATAGAAACATTAGACATCAATCTAATATCAAGTAGAACATATATGCATTCATGCAGTGAGCTAAAAGAATTACGTACGTTCCAGATATATTGAACAAGGTATATATTGCAAATCAAACTTCCAGGCAAAGCATGCAAGAAAACAAATTGCGAATCAAGTTTGAGACGAAAAACTGATGCACAAACATTAGAAACATTGCAGTTCAACATGCATGAAGGAATCCTAGGATAAAATCATAAAACCCTCATAATTAACGTTTGATCCTCGCCTGTCTTCTTCCGAAGTCCACTGGCCTTGGATCCATTTAAGGTTTTTGGCATTGTTCTTCGCCGGCGTCATTTGCTTCGGAGCAGTGGAAGTGTAACTACTGTTTCTCCAAATTACTTCTCCTTTGTATCCATTGTTCCCATTCATACATGCACTACTCTCCGCCGGCGCCGTGAAATTATGGCCTAATATTTGTTCTAGGCGACGATCAAGACCATCAGAACTGTTCATATTCACCACCCTTGGCACCCTGGGACATCCAAGTTCAACATTGTGAGCAGCCGGCTGGGCCATGATGCGGTCTTCAAGATAACCACCTTTGCTCTTTATCTGATCATATTTTTCCACATCGACATGACCCAAGACGTTTTCACAATCCATGTTGAGATAATTGTAAGCACCCATGTTATTGACACCGTGCTGGGTACCTCTTAACATGTAATTAGAACCGTGGGTGTCTGCATCAATCCATTGGAGATGATCACCTTCTAATGAGTTTGAAGAGAATAACAATGCGTGATGATCCGATTGAACAGTACTCTGACTCGGGTTGTAAACGTCGTGCGCCGCGAAGGCAACATTGAAAGAGTTGTTTCCCAAACCGAACTGTTTTGGGCAGTTCACATGAGGCACGACTTGGGCCTGCTTGTTGGGGGCCTTATTCTCAGACGAGAGTCCTTCCAACTCCATGTCCAAAAGACTACAAGAATAGAGGGAAAGAGGAAGATAGAGGAAAGATCAATGTCCGTGGTGGTAGCCAGGGAGGTAGGAGGAGGCGACGGTTTTTATATATAGCTTGGACCCTGGGCATGGGTTTAAATGCACAATTGAATATAATTTAAGTGAGGCATTAGTCATTTGATTTAATGAGAAAATGCTTCATGGGCGAACGTTTCTTTAAGTGCAGTTACTGAAAATTTAGTGTTAATTGTGTTAATAGTTAAACCAAAATTACATTCTTTGGTCTTCATTGTGTGTATGTGGGTATATATAAAAACATTTCTTTCTGCTTAGGTATCCGATTCCAATGATGTTTTTAATTTAGTTGAAATTTTAGCGTGCGTGAGCACAACATCCGTTCAAAAAGACAGTTTGTATATCTAGATCATTGGATAAGAATCCATGAAATGTTATTATATGAAGACTAACTAATCATGATTAATAGCGTTACTTGAGTTACTAAGTAGTATTTGTAAAGTTTTCTGGGTTTTTTGTCACTTTCAAGTTGCTACTAATGAAATAGGTGGAATTATTGGATTCGAATAGGATTCAGTTTAGATACAAATAAAAGTATAAATGCATATTAACGAGTATATCCGAGCCAAACCAATCCTTAATCAAGTGCACTTAGTACTTAAATGGTTGTTTTACATTTTCTATTTAAAATAGTTAGTCGAAATTGAAAAATTATATATGCATGCCTATTTTTTATAGAAATTGGCATCTCTATATTTTTCTTATCTTGAGGTGTTATATTTGTCTCCATGCAATTAAGTTGTCTATAATCTTGCACCTTACGGGGTCTTTTGTAATTTCTTTGTTACATGAAGTATTACATTTTCATCAATGTTTATCTAAGTTATTATTTTATCTTTAGTTACAGCATTATTCATAAGACAAGTCAAGTTCGTATAAATCAAATTGAGTTGAGCACGCTAGTATTTGAGTTGATTCGCATTTGAACAAGCACGAGTCTACTTATAAGACCAACTTCGATTCCTTTGATTTCGAATCAAGCTTTCTGGAGTCAAACATCAAGTTTAAAATGTTGTATCAGCCTGACCCACGTGAAATATAATAGGTCAAATTATTTTTTAAAAAGTAATTAACTAAATTAAAAATCTATAATCACACCACACTAATATATATTTAATCAAATTCCAATAATTAGATGTGGATTAGATACAAATTGCATATTCGGATTAGATGCCTATATAATAAATGAAATGGATGTTAATCGTTGGATTCAAATTGGAGTCATGGTTCGAAATTTCCGATTAAAGTTCAGATTTTTAGATTCGGATCATATATGAATATAGCCATATCACCAATTCGAACCAATCCATAATCAAGTGTAATTAGTACTACATGGTTATTTTACATTTTTTAAAATAGTTAGCGGAAATTGAAAAATTATATATGCATACCTATTTTTTAATATACTAAACCGAACCCTTTGGCATCTCTATATTTTTCTTATCCGGAGGGGTTATATATATTTGCCTTCATGCAATTAATTGGGTTCTTTATAATCTTGCACTTTGCGGGGCCTGTAAGCATTTGAGATGATTCAAATTTGAACAAGCACGATATAAGACCAACTTCAGTTCCTTGGATTTCAAGTCAAGTTTTTAGGAGTTAAACATCGAGTTAAAATTGTTGTAATGGTCTAATCCAAGTGGAATATAGCAGGTCAAATTATTTTTTAAAATGTGATTAATTAAAATAAAGATCTATTACTACACCCCACTATATATATATATATTATATATTAAATCATATATTCTGGTCATTAATATCAGACGTGGCATTAATTTTGTAAGCTCTTCCCACGGAAACAATTTGACTGTTGACGAGAGATTGCTTTGAGAAAAAACATATGTGTACGTTTACACTCATTATCATTTCTTCTAAAAAAAACATTAATGGTTCAAAAATCGAAAAAACAATTCGAAAATCAATGCAGGCAGAGACCAAGAAAAGTGGCGTAGCAGCCCATCAATTTCTCATCAACGGACAGAAGGTGGGCCACGAGACATCGTTGTCATCATTTTCATCACGTCGTCAGTTAGGACCCACTCCTCCGCCCGTACATGGCCAGTGGGCCCATCACCGACGCGCAGGCTAGTGGGCTTTTCCTCAATTTGCAGCTTAGTGGGCTTGGTCGGGGAGTTTGTTGGGCCTTGGGTCTGGGCCGAATTGGGATTGGGGAGGCCCAGGATCTTGATGTGTGTTTGGAGGATGGTGGGCCTCTCGGCTCTGGAGCTCCTACTCTTTATTGAATTCTCCGTCCTCCCAGGGACCCTCTTTGAAATCTCTGCCCATTTGTTGCCGAATTCAATATGAGCTTTGATGAAGGCCATGTCCTCATCATCTGTCCACTTATCTTTCTGCACAAATTTAATTTATCAGTTCCCCATATCATGCCCCACATGACCATTTCTTGAGGCCGTGCTGTTCTACCATTTGCACTAATAACCTTCACAATGGGACAGTATGTACAAGTCATATTCATGGAAACATTAGATATCAATATTGTAATATCCAGTAGAACACATATGCATGCATGCAGCTAGCTAAAAGAATTACCAAATATATATATGGAGCGAGGGATGATGTTGTATGGAGGAAAGAAACAAACAAACTGCAGATCAAACTGCCAGGCAAAGCATGCAAGAAAGCAAATAATTGTGAATCACGTTTGAGATGTAAACCTTCATGCACAACTTAATATTGGAGTTCAACGTGCATAAAGGAATTATCAGAAGGCAAAACCCATGAAAATCTTAAGCAAAATTATATGACTTTGATCCTCACTTGTCTTCTTCCGAACTCCACTGGCCTTTGATCCACTTAGCGTTTTCGGAAGTGTTCTCCGGGCGCGGCGCCTTTTGCTTCTGATCAGTTGAAGTAGCAGCACTCTTCCTACCAACTTCTCCTTTGTGTCCATTAATGCTCCCAGTTATACGTGCAGTCTCAGCCGGCGCCATGAAATGGCTCATTGTTTGTTCTTGGAGATTTTCATTACTGCCATTGCTGTTCTCACAAAAAAAGCTACAGGGAGAGGAAGAGAGAGATAGAAAGAGCAAGATCAAGATTAGAAGGTCTTATATAGATTGGGCATTGGGCATGGGTCTAAACGCACAATTAAATTAAATATAATTAAAGTTCGATCTTGGTGATTTGATTTAAGAGGTTATCCTACAGAAGAAAAGGTGCCTGACCATTAGCTAGTTATTTAAATTAAAATATTACTCTCAATTTCTAAGAATTCCGTTCCTCTTTAAATAAAAACGAACGAGGAAATGTTTAATGGGAGAACGTTTATTTGAGTGCATTTATTGAAATTTAGCATTTTATTAGTAATGTTTGTAATTTTGAAACTCACGACATGGATTTGACTCAACAATGGAGGGTACATGGATCAGGTATAACTATATTTGTATCCAATCCAAATCCAAATTATATTCAAACCCTTATCCGATCTGATTTCAAAGGTTACATATATTTTATTTATTGTATCTGTATTTGATTTGAATATGTCAAACTTTTACTATTTCTATACATACAATTGAATAAAATAATATAAATAACATAAATTTTAATATAAAAATAAAAATATGAAAAATAATTATTTAAATATTTTAAAATATAATTTAAAAGTATTACTTACTCTGATGGGACATTCACCGGATCACTTTAAACTCATATCTAATCTAAATATTTTTAGATATATTATGTATCTCAAAAATTTGAATTCAATTTTGATTTAAAATTAGTTTAGATTATATATAAATAGATCGAATTTGCAAAAGTGTCCCATCCCTATAGGAACATAGTCCACTTAGAGTCATCTCCAAGTTGCTGACTCAGATCGAATCATTTATATATTTTTTTCAATCTAAAAAATTAAAATTAAATAAAATTAGTATATATTGCTTCTAGAAATTGACAAACACATAATGTTAATTACTTTGAAGTAATGATTTGATTAATCTAAAAGAAAAATTGTGTATTTTAATTATTTTTTACTTGACTCTATAAAGTAGAAACTTAGACATCCTCCGTGTTTAATATTTTAAAAGCCCTGTAATGTAACATACTCTTTTGCTTAACACACCACTTCCTGTGGTGACCCAAACTTTTTCCCCTTCTCAAAAGTTAATCTTGGCAACTCATGGCCGAAGGATGAGTATATCGATTAGCGACTTATATTTTCCCCACAAATATTTTACAAAAATAGTAAAACATTGTTGATCATTTTTTCGGTTTGACCAATTTATGCCTCTACCCATATAAACCCAGCTTTGCACGGTTTTTTGACGGACGACTCGGTTCGAATGATTCAGCTTAATCCCGTTCAATGTGATGTGGTGCGGTCTAGCACTGCAATGTCAAGTGCACCGGGCTACGGACTGCACCGATGATGCGTAACGCAAATTTTGTGATCTAGGCAAATGCATAAAGTTGTCACTAATTCAACTCAAAATTTACTAATGATTAACAACAGATTAATATCGATAAATGATTCAATAATCAATAATCAACTCTGTAATGATAAATGATAAATAAAATAAATAAATATTAAGGATAAATACCTCAAACCAAACCGTAACCGCTAACGCTTGCAACCCTATTGTTGATAGCCTATGATCGTTTTCTAGAAAAAATGTCTTGCATTGAGGGAGATTTTGCGAGTGCACCTAAAATCGTCTTTGAAGTGTTGCAGCAATTGCCAATTAGTTAAGGACACAGTAATGACACATTCTCCAGCATTGAACGACAGACATCGTAAGATAGGCATCAGAAGAACATCCTCTAAGGCAAATCATTTCCTATTAGTTTTAGCTAACAATGAGCAATCAATCATCAGATCGAATCATCCCTTCTTCCTCATCCTCCAGAGGGTAATTTGAAAGACGTGCCCTGTTGTCATCGTTAAATTTCCTCGTATCATCCCCAGCAGGAGGCCCGGATTGCTTTTCTGAGCGTGGCAAATCCTTCCCAGCCTGATTAGCGGTGCTGGAGCGGCAGCATCAGATCTTGCAACAGGTGAATATCTGCGAGCAACATGTCGTTCATCAACAACCATCCTGTCCACGCTCCTGCTCCGCTTGCGGCCTTGTTTCCAGCTCCGTTCATGACTTCTGCTCCTGCTTCTGCTAACAAATCCTCCACTACGACTGCGGCTATGGCTTCTGCTTCTACTTGCATGCCCACGATTAGGGCTGGGACTTCTGAACCTTCCAGACAATTTCTCGCCAGTCTGACGGCTATTATCATACCTCCCACTCCCACGTAAATCTGCCTCGTGGCCGCCACCTCGACTGTACCTAATATATCACAGGAAGAGCATAATATATTTGTACTGCAAATAAGCTTTCGCAGCAGTATGTAATTAAAGTTCTACTATAAAATACAACTAAAAAATGTGAATAGGTAACATGGTTGAACGCGAGCCCACGAACTTGAATATCTGTGATATTGATTAACATGAAGAAAGAAGTAATTATTAGATCAAACATTAAAATACCTTTAACTCCATGTTAATTGACCACAAGCACACAACTAACATAAAATTTACACTAAATTACCTGCCAGGGGACTCCCTCTCATTATGTCTTCTTTCTGACCATCCTCCCGACGATGTCAAGTTACTCCGACTACCTTTACCACCGTAAAGAGAATCATCATGCTTATCCCCATTCAATCTACTTCTATCTCGGCTCCCACCAGATCTGTAACGACGAAAACGGCCACGGCCCCGACCTCCACGACCGGCCAGGTCATATAACTTTTCAGGAACATCTTGATCAGCCTTTTCAAGGACCTTAATGAGATCAGATGCATATTTTGCATCTTGGTCACAAAAAAGTGTATGCCACTCCAGTGGCACCTGCTCTTCCCGTCCTTCCTATCCTGTGCACATAATCTTCCACGCCAGTAGGAAAATCATAATTAATAACCACCCTACAAAGAAGAGAAAGCTTAACAATATAACGATCAGAAAATCCTTCATTCACCTCACAGCCACTAAAAACTGAACTATTGGCCAAAAAAAAAAAAACTTGCATCAATAAAAACCTGATGTCCTTTATGTCCAGTCCTCGAGCAGCAACATCTGTCGCAACCAGGATAGGAGCTCTTCCAGACCGGAATTGGTTGAGTACCCAATCCCTTTCACTCTGAGATTTGTCACCATGAATAGCAACTGCACCAAATTGACGATCTATGGAGCGAGCCAGCTGGTCACACATTCTTTTGGTGGTACAGAAAATAATAACTCTAGCATCTGGCTCTTGGAGACCGTAAAATCTGTTCCAGGCGACGCTGTTTATCCATAGGGGCCAAGACTTCAATGTTCTGTGAAGAACGAATCACACAAGTATGTTCAAACTCAATGAGTGTAGACAAACAATGAAGAACTTTCAAGCCCCAACAGAACTCATCAACATTAAAGTCTAACTGGACATTCATAGATGGAATGATGCAGGGAATCTTAGTTCTCAACATAGTCTTCTATTAATATAAGGAATATGCTTATAATTAAAATTATACATGCATTTTTTGAATGAATTCGAAGGTAATTTAGAACTAGCTTAGTTTAGGAGTCTCCTGAGTTAAGATTTTAAATGATGGTTAATTGAAAATTTTCTGGCTTCGTAGGCTTCATAAAATTGTTGTTGTTGCTATTGTTTTATTTTTTAAATTTTTTTCTACCCCCGCTCCTCACCCCACCTTCACCCCCCGCCCTCTCCTCCTGTCTGCTTCTTTTATCCTCTGTAATTCCCATTGTACTTGCTCTAATTTTAATATTCTGGAGAAATCTATGTCATCATTTATCTTAGCAGTTATAGATTTTTTTAAAAGAAACCTTCAAAAAGAAGTATGGCTTTTTATGCTTTGACCAGTTTAGACATACTCTACAGACCGAAGCAAGTAGCAGTATTAAACCATAGATGACTATAGGGAGAACACAAGTGCAAAGTGATACACACCTGAGTGATGGCCTTGTTAGCAACCAATTCATCTATGCCTCCAATATAGACTTGAACAGCATTGACCAACAAATCACTGGCAATGTTACGAACTTCCTTCGGCCATGTTGCAGTATACATCAGTGTTTGTCTGCGTGTAGGAATTTCTTTGACTATTTTCCTTATTTGAGGTTCAAAACCCATGTCAAGCATGCGATCAGCTTCATCAAGAACTAGATATGAAACTTGCCGAAGGCTTATTCTTCCATTTCCAATATATCATTCAACCTTCCTGGAGTTGCAACAACAACATCCACCCCTCGATCTAGGTCTCTCAACTGAGGACCTTCGAGGACTCCTCCATACAAGCACTAAAATGAGTAAGAAAAAATTCAGTCTGATGGGTAAGTTTTAGCAAATAAGTAAAATTGGAAAGAAATTTGACTATACAAATAATCTAACAAACCAGAACAAAAAAATCAGAGAAATTAATTGCAACATACAGTGCAAGAAATTCTAGATGATCTTCCGAACTTCACAGCTTCCTCATTGATCTGTGTTGCAAGCTCCCTTGTTGGTGACAAGACCAATACAGTAGGACCAACTCGATTATTATTCTGAAGCTGTTTGAGATGAACAAACCCGGGGAAAAGATAGCCCAGAGTTTTACCAGAACCTGTTTTGGCAATGCCTACAATGTCCCGACCTTGTAATGCAATGGGCCATGTCTGAGCTTGGATAGGCGTGGGCATGGAGAACCCAGCACGATGTACCTGAACAAAGCAAGAAACCACGAAACCCCCATGAGGAGGTGTACTGGCCTCAAAATTCACAATTGCAGTTGTTCCTTTCAGGCATAAAGGAGGAGCTAAACTCTACAAGAGCCCCTCAGAAAGTTGTTGATTGCTTGAGATGCAAGCTGGAGCGCAAGAAAGAAAGGGCCAGTCTTCTGTTCGGACCGAGTGGCATACTGATTGATATCAGCGGAGGCAGCACTGGCCACAAACCGGTGTCCTGGAAAGCCCTTCCCTTCTTGAAAAAATTCCACCGAATACAGCGCTCCAGCTATGTGCAAACCTCAAAAAAGGCAGCACAACAGGCAGGCCGCAGCGTACGACATTAGCTCCTTTCTGAGCAAATATCGCACCTGCGACAAGAAAGTACAGATGGAATGAACAAGCATGAGTGTGACGTGCAAAAGGATCCTTGTGAGATAAAACAGTTGATAGTGAAGTAGCCAAAGGAAATCTTACGACACAGGGTATTAACACTACATGCTACTGTATGCAAGAATGATAACAAAGTTATAGAAAACAGATGAAACAATTGACCTCCTTAAGAATTTCTGAAGAAAATCCTGTTGCTTCAAACGTCGTGAATGGTGCTGGGACATCTTTTCCCTGGACCATTGTCAGTAAGTGAATAAAAAACCCAATAAAACAGAACATATTAATACATAATGCACGCCATAGTAATGACTTTGTAGAATCAACATAGGCAGAAATATTTCATACAACAATATCCAAAACTTGTGAAACATTCACTTAACATTTCAAATTGAAGCTGACAAAATAAATCATATGTCAAGATACTAACTGCAGATTTAACAATAATAATAATCCCTAAAATACCCTGCTATGTATTCAAGTGCATTAGAATCACGCATTGAGGATAAACCAAAAGCTGGCCTTATAAATAGAAAATTACACAAAAAGGAATAAAATAACTACAAGGACCAGAAGAAGCTCATAAAGCTGTTCAAAATTCACAATAGTTCAAAAAATAATTTTTGTTACAACAGGAAATAAAAAAATCATAATTCAGCTAACACTATCGTGTTCTAAAATTCATTAACTCGAAAAAAATTTGGATAGGTATGCTTTTCACTCACCCCCCAAAATCAAGTACATATTAAAGAAGAAAACATGAAACAAACGCTACAAACTAGATTAAAACAAAAAAATCGAATTAAAAGTGATCAAGTTGACTCACAGAAACAGTTATTTCATGCTGACGCCGATAAGATTCTGCAGACAATCTGGAAGAATGAGTAGTATCCGACTCGTCATCCTGCAAACCGCTACCTTTGTGACCTGAGAGGCCAACCGAGCAGGAACCATTTTGAACACTCGCTGCAAGGGAAATACCTCTAGCATCCTAATGTCGGGATCCCAAAATAAAAATTAGCAAAAAAAAAAAACGCAATCACAAAATAAAATAAAATCTTTCAAACTACCAGCGTTTCATGTTGTTGGTTATGAGACGAAGAACGGGAATCAGACTTGCGCCCACCCTTGTCGTCTTCACGAGAGTGTTGCTTCTGAGGGTGGTCACGGGCCAAATGGCCTGGCGGCAACCGGTGGACCTGCACAGAAGAGCTGAGCAGGAAATGCTTGGGCAGGGAGGGGGCCCGGGAAGCTGGCCGGCATCTGGCCGCTCGTACTGGGTGACATTTGTATCGGGGTTCCAGAAGTAGAGGTATCCGGTGTTGCCGTCTACCAATCCCTTCCATGGCTTCGGAAGGGTCGGATCATGCGGCGCGTAGCGAGGGCCGCTGGAAGGCGCAGGCGCAGTGGCGGCCATGGCGGCGGCAAGTACTGAACAAAAATAAATTGTATGGGGAGCGGGAGCAGAGAAGGATCAATCCTAAAAAAATTGAATATCATCCAATCACGGAGTAGCAGAGAAGGTACAATTCCTATGAATTGCATTTTGAAATGAAAAACCTGCGGCTATCATCAAATCTAAAAAAAGGAGCAATCATCAAATATGAGTAGCAGAGAAATGAAGACCTGCGGCTATCATCAAAGCTAAAGCTAAAAAATAGAAATAAAATTGAATTTTGAGAAACCTGCTGCGATCAACATAAATAATCTGCAAATAGATTCGATCCATTTGTTTGCACCAATATACGAGATTAATGGATGGGTGTGTGTGGAGAAGGAATCAGAGTCTCACCTGGTCTTCCTACTTTTCCGCCGCCGGAGGTGGTGAGGGGGATTAGGGTTGAGGAAGAGGAAAGTCGGGGTTGATGAGCCAGCCCCCTTGACACCTATCAAATTCCACCATGTGGGAAATCACCCTAAATTAATGGACGGAAGGCCGTTAAGAGACGTCAACCCCCGTTTAACCCAATCTTTCAGCCTCTCCAATCCCATCTCTTTACCCTCTAACCCTCCTCCCTCCTCCCTCGAACAATTTTCCCTCCCTTTGTCATACCAATTCTCTGCTTCTCACCAACAATTTTGGCTCTTCTTACCCTCTCCTTTGTTCGTTGCTTCGTAGCGTTTCAACGTTAAAACAATCCCCCCCCCTCTATCATTTTGTCATGACAAATTCTCAAACGTAGAGCAAGGAGGTTGGCTTTTACAAGCAAAAATAATAATTTCAATCTTGTATCATTGAATCTTCATCACCCATTTGCTAACATCCGACGAGTAAGACTTTATTCTCCTCATCCAGAAGAGAATAGAATGCCTCTTGTGTTGTGTTATCTTGTACAATTTGGTGCAACAGTTGCAACCATTTCTCATCCCTTGCGGGGAATTCCCAGAAGCGTTATGCTCTAAATTTCCGTTACATGGATATATGGAGGAGGGGCAAAAGCAACGCATGCTTGAGAGTACAACATTTTAGCATACAAAAGTTTGATACAATACATACCCCTTGCAATCGAAATCGAAATATAATAGCAATTATGATTTGATCCTGTGTGCTGATGATAGAATGAACGTGGCGATTGACAACGAACGCATATGTGTCAATTCTTCCTTTTGTTTGCTTATAGGAGGCGAGGCGTCTTCTTCTAGTAGGAGTAAAGTATATGTCGTCATGGTAGGGAAGAGGTACACACACGCATGCATGCATGCATGCTGCTCAAGAAGTAAAAGATTAAAAGGAGGTTGTGATTGATGAGAAATGGTAGAATAGACCAACATCCACTTCGACGACTGCTTCTCTGCCAACGTACTAATATTTCTTCATGTTGTGGATACTAACAATTATCATTAGCTACCTCATTTTCATCCTTTGACTACGATCTACTACGGGTGGGTATTGAATTTTATATTTTTTCACAATATTTTGGAACATTTTTTACAAATTTTTCTCCCTTGATCGTTATATTAGCCATCAAAAGTAGCCAAGAGTCGCTCAGAATGGTCCACGTTAGTCGTATAACCTCGTGCAAAAAATAAATGTTATTTATTGTTAAAAGTCTTGGGTCAAGTCAACAGCCGTTACACTTGGTTAAACATGAATTTACGTTCATTTTATATTTATTTATTGTGTAATTATTTTTTTATTATAAATATTAATTTTTTCACAAAAATTCAATACCTTATTTATGCAATCTTTATCTTATTTTTATTTTTCTTAATTTTTCCTGTGTTAATTAGCATAAAAATTAAAATTACTTTTCTTAAAAAATAATTTAAATAAATAAATATTATATTACTATAAAGAGTTCAAAAACTAGGGTTAATGTCCTTTAGATTTAATAATTTTTATTGATAATTTGGTAATGAATTTTAAATATATCACTAATATTATTAATTTATAATTTTTATGAATCGCTAGTTATTTAGTCAGATAAAAAAATATTTATATTTGGTTTATTGTCGTTGTGGGAGAGAGAGAAGTGTCTTATGTCTTTTGAAGAGACAAAAAGGACGGATGGGATTGGGGTCAGAGCACGCTAAGAGGGTACCCCACATTGATGTATGGAAATCCCAGTGTAATGGCATTGAGGCCACTAGCATTCGTATCCATCACAACCCATCAGCCTCCACTACATCTACCCTTTCTTCCTCTTTCCCATTAAAGCTGCTGTCCTGGTCTCAGAAAAAACAAAAAAGAAAAGACGCCTTCCCAGTGGAAGACATCACTCACACAACCTATGTATGTAATCATACGGCAACATATAATGAGTTGCAAGTTGCTGCTTGAATCAAACTTTTGGTTAGCACCACATTATATCATAGAAACAATTTGTTTGATCAAAAGCTTCATCAAGTTATCTGCCCATACTTCTTGAGGAACAAAGAGCAAGAGACATGCAAGAACTGGAAGAAAGGAAGTTACAACATTACAACAGGTAGAACCAACAAAAGATGCACAAGAACAGATGATTAGACCACTCGAGGGACATAAGATATAATACAGAAGCGAACACTTAGCTAGAGCTGTGTGAGCTCTTTGCCTTAGGAATGGGGGCTGCTGTTTTGCATTCTTGGATCAGTCACACAAGGGCTGCATCTCCTCTCTGAGGTTCTTGGGCTAAAGACTTGTTTTATGCTATCATATTGTAAATTACCCACGTTGGAGATTGTTACTTTCGGACTGCATGTATGGCGAATCTCTCCCCTACTTCGAGTGATAATATCGTCGAGAATTTCGTTAGCATCTGATGGAACAGTTTTGATGCCATTGCCAGTCATTCCTTGATCTCCTTCCTGCTACATGAGTCAACTAATTAATACTAGACTAAGTTCGTAAAGTGCAAAAGAGATGGTCAGGTTTTCCAAGCTCACATTGAAGGGGAGGTTGTACGTTACAGCAGGTGCTTCTTCATATTCAGCAATGTCCAATTCTTGAAGATGGACCCCTTTGAAGAACTTGGGTAGAACATACTGTCTAACTGGGACTAGAAGCATGATAAGCAGAGGGAAAAGAACCCCGGCAATGCGAATCCAGGTTATGCCAAAACAGACCAGCAGATAAGTTGTTTGGAAGAGGGTGAAGGTTGTAATAATGCCAAAAGGAACCGTCTCAAAAAATGTAGCATGACAATCCTTTAGGATTCTGCAAATAGGTGAAACATGCTCGGCTAGTTACATTGACAATTCAAGCGCAGCTATTTTCACTCTTAGCTACATTTCCACTTCTTTATCTCGATATAACAATGAACAGTTAGATTGGAGATTATAAACTTACTTGTATCTTCGACTTGGAGCAGTAAATAGCCACAGAATTCTCTCCCAAAACTGATTTCCAGGCAAGCTCTCAATTGCCATGAAAGCAAAATAACCCCAAAGAACAGCAGTTGGAATCAGCTTTAGAACTGGCATGGCAGCAAGACATCCACCCACCATCATGGCCTGAAGCAGGTTACTTAGTCTCTGCTCTTTTACCTCAACAGGTAAGAGATCATCTACATCCTTCTCTACATCGAACACTGACTCGTCTACTGGAGCATCAATGTTTGAATTACGCGAAGCCAATTGAAGGGTTGACTCTTTTAATTCTCTCAGACCCTGCGATGTGATGCACACCAAAGTTAATGAATGAGTTGAAATCCTAAATTGCTTGATCATTATCCTTCCTTAATTAGTGGGTTTGATGATTTTGTATACCAATCCCGGAGGAGGCTGGAAAACCAATGGAGTCTGCATCTGATTATATGCTTCTTGCATGCTGTCATACAATTGGCTCAAACTTTCCTCTTCTTGTATGCTTTTCCTCGCAGTTGAGACTAGCTTGTTGCGCAACAGCTTTCACGATTAAAAAGAAAATGAATCTTGGTGAAAACCTAAAAACAAACGGACAAATAATTAGGAGATAACTTGCTTGTAAGGAACAATATGCACCTGGTGTTTAAGAGTAGCTAAACTCTTTGTATGCATTGGAGATTGTGGAATAACACCATTTGAAGGTGGAATGCCGATGAGCCCACAAATCATGGTCTGCAACAAAACAACAAAGTGATGATGCTATGTCAACATTCAACTTCATGATTGGAGCTCAAAATATTTTTTGAAAAGAAAACACCTAAATGAAAAATGATTTTCATTTCTAACAACTTACAAGAAATCCCAAGAGTAGCAGGTCATAGTGATAAGAACTTGGCTTTTTTAGATTGAACTCTTTCTGTTGGGCAAGTTGTGATGCAACACTGTGATCAAAGTAATAGAGAACAGCAATCATCGTTGCAGGAATGAATGCTCCAAATATGTATATCAGTGGTACATTCAGCATTTCCTAATCAAGCAGTCAGCTGTCAGTTTATGAACAGTTCTTGAAAATAAAGATCTCTCAACTTTTTACACTGTCAAGCTGGAGAAAATCAATTAATAATCCAATTTCAAAGAAATGGAGAAACATTAAGCAAGTAATACACATTTTAGCTACCTTGATCACCAACCAATTTGAAGAAGCTCCAGGGGACCATGGATTTGGACTAAAGAGACGCCTAGGAATACCACTTGGAATATCTCCAGCTGGAATGTAAGACACAGCCGTCCATATAAGAATCATGAGTGGAACACCGTAATCTGCTATGAGTCCTCTCAGCCAACCTAAGAATTGTAGGAAAATCAATCCTTCATAAGGACAGTTTTAGCAATAACTAGAAAAGTAAAGAGACAGAAATACTAACACTAGCATTATGCAAGTCTTGCAATGATGCAAACATTCAACAATATTGCACACATACCATGAAGGGCTCACCAATTTACTGTACCTGTTCCATATCGCCAAGATCGTGCTTTCCGGCTTCTCAATGCCGTAAAAAGTAGACCAAAAGTTAAAACCAAAGCAAACATTCCATTCGCAAAGCACCAGGATGGTAGAAATGCAGTTAGTTTTGGGTTTTCTCTCAGTGGTACGCGAAACTCATCAATAGCTCCCTAAAGTGCACAAGTTACAGGTAAGATCAAAGCGGTTGACATAGACAAAGCTTCGGAAAGAACCATATGATGACAAAAATTGGGCATAGCAATTAGGCGTAACTGAACATTGTATATATCAGCCTGGTAAGAGATTTACTGCTTAGATGAGCAATTTAATCATGTCTAACAGGTTAACATCTTCCAAAAGCATAATGGATTTATTCTGACTAGTAGATATTATTACGAAAATTCAATAGAACTGGATCAACTAAATTAGAGATTCAATGGGCAAAATAACTTGAGACAACAAAGTAAAGAACAAATTAATGTAAGTGGATTCATACTCGAATAGCTTGCTGCATGAATAGCATTGCAATAAGCAGACCAAATAGTTCACCGGCTACTCGTGTGAATCGATTAATTAGAGAGCATGCTCCTAAAATGGCCAGCAAGAAGAGTAACAAGGCTGTCCATACACAAACCCTGAAACCATAAATGTTCCAAAGAAAATGAATTAATCAAAAGGCTCCCATAGTTATATTTTGATCAAAAACATAAAAAATAAAGCTGATATCAAATTTCTTTAAGTACATTACCATCCAGTCCAAGCCAAAAATAGCCTTTCACCCAGATCTTGCCTATCCTTGGCAAAATCAAACATGAAAGTGTACATAAGAACAGTTGGCTCAGCGACTCCAAGTATAAGCAGTGGCTGTCCACCAAAAATGGCGTGTATGATGCCACACATTGCAGTTGACGCTAGCGTCTGCACAGCAGTCAAAGTTCCATCTGGGCCAAGAAAGTTAAAAAGGATTAATGCGAATATATAATTTTCAAAGAAGAGAAAACTTGGTGTTAAATATCGAAATATTATATCGTACTTGTATTTCTCTCTAATTGCTCCCCGAATGAAATCACTGGTACAGCAGAAGCGAAGAATATGTACGTTGTCGGGGCAAGGATCCTGCAATTTTCAGAGAAAAATACTCATGTTTTGTAAATCAGATTTCGAATATAGTACTAAAACTTCATCATTTTCCTGAAAACTTATGCCTCTTTAAAGCAGAGAAAATTACCTGATTCTTGAACGAAAACCACCATGCCAATCTTCTTTGTAACACTTCAACCTGCCTTCTAAATCATTTTTTATCCCACGAAATGGCACAAAATGTTTCTTCCATGTTATTATCTAAGATCAAAAGGCCTGAAGCACTGACTTCTATGAAAAAGAAAGCAACACAGGACAAAGACACAGACAAGCACTCTAATAGATAGTGGCAACTCGAGAGGCATTCACAACATCTATTCTACAGATCTTCTAATGGAGATTTTGCAAAAGTATGGGCACAATAACTCAAAATCACAAGCTTGACGCAAGAGAAAAGTAAAATGCTTTGGATTATCATTATATCCGAGTCAGGACCTAACAACTGATCAAAGGAAATAAATCTTTGGCAGCCTGTGAACTACATACCTAACAAAGAAATCAAAGAATGCTTCAGCTCTTTACTTTGGGTAAAAAAAATTGCCCCATTCGGGAGGGGAAAAAAGGAGTTTCAAGTAACCTTGCTTAACCAGCTGCAAGCCAGCACAGTCTACAAAATCAGAAGCTCAGAGAAATGGTATTTTAGCGAAAGAACCCCATGAGAAAGCTAACTGACAATTAGCGGGCTGTATGCAATAATATCAGATCCATTTGCTTCAACAAATGAACCAGCTAATAATCTTTGTGCATGAAGCAAAGTACATGGGGTGGATATTCAAGACACCAATTACATTGTCAGGACTAAGAAATGCTTTGCCTTGAACACAAGCCGAGAGGCCTTAAAAGCTAAGTTCCAGCTAAATTAGCGGGCACCTATGTCGCAAAACTGGTTATACATTCACAACGACTCAATGCAAGCGAGCATTGCCTGAGTAGAAAGACAAAGACTCTGCCTTTGAAGTGAATGGAGCAGAAGCAGCGAAATATAGGCAGTTACATGTTCAAAACAGAGACCCTTTCAAGGAAACGAGCTACCTGCAGATACCCAGATGGAAAGATACACGAGCAACAACAAGAAGCAGTTACATACAGTTTGTAAAACAGACAAAACTTAAACAGAAGAGACTGAGGTAGTTGGGCAGGTACCTATCAGAGCACAAAGAGATTTGAGGAAAAACTTGAGCTAAGATGAATGAGAGGAAGGAAGGCTTTGAAGGAGGAGATGGGAGAGCTCAAAGGCCTGCAAACATGGGAGCTAGAGCGTTTGTTGTGGGGAGTGGGCAGTGACAAAACATATATACAAAACCAACCACGGGAGCGACTTTACATTACTATAGATAAAGTGAAATGCGGTTGCACGGTTGAAAGGGGCACTTTGGATGTCGGATATTCCTACGTATTATTATTATTATTATTATTATTATTATTATTATTATTATTATTATTATTATTATTATTATTATTATTATTATTATTATTATTATTATTATTATTATTATTATTATTATTATTATTATTATTATTATTATTATTATTATTATTATTATTATTATTATTATTATTATTATTATTATTATTATTATTATTATTATTATTATTATTATTATTATTATTATTAGTTATTATTATTATTATTATTATTATTATTATTATTATTATTATTATTATTATTATTATTATTATTATATATATATCTATATATAATTTTTAAAAGGGCAGGTTATAAGTATATTTGAAAATTTTATGATGAATTTTTTCCTGTAGATTAAACCTCAAAAATTGAAGATTATGGGGTATTTTATTAAAAAAATATAATTATATCGTTGTTCACTGTATGCATTTAATTTCCACCACTAATTAAACCATCTCATTGTTGAGTGTTTATTATTGTCGAGTTTCATCGGGTATTATCTAAATCAAATTTATAAATCAAGTTCGACCATGTAGCATTTAACTTTATACCTTTAATATCAAATTAGACCATTCATTTTTTAGACAAAATCAAACATAATTATTTATTGAATAGATATCTATTTAATTATTTGAATTATATGATAGGACAAAATATTCAAAATATACATTAACAATGCATGTTATAAAAAGTGAATTTTAATAATTTAAATAAGATATTTGATAATTTTATTAATAAATATTAGTTTTTAAAGTTTATGAGATATTAATCTTTATAATTAAAATTATAATTTAAGAATCAGATATCAAATTTTGGATATTCGTTACTCTATTATCAAACCTGACTATTTATAACTCGATATCTCTATTTTTTTAAATTAAATTTTATTATTAATTATCTAAAACTTTACCATTAAAGTTTAGTATGGTAAAATGTTACTAAGTACCTGACCAAATGGGAACCCCTATCTATTTGCCGCCACAAATTCAACCTCATCAATAGAGGCTAACATTAAATTTGACTTCTATGGGCTTTAGAGGCAGCACCGGTTCATATACACACATTCTCAAGTCTTCACTATTGCATGGCCGGAATCACCGGTCATTTCTTATTAATAAAAAAGAAATTAAAAACTAACAGATTTAACATATCAAATTACAATAAAGTAAAGACAATGTATTAAATTACTATAATTAATTGATTTCTTTGTTTAATTAGAACTTATTTTTAAAATCAAAGCCCATCATTTCCGCATTGAGTCTAAAATTTATCCAAAAAATCAAAATTTATCTCCAACACATGTTGTATATGGCACAACATCTAAGCTTAGTATTAATCAATCTTGTTAATACAGAAAACAAACATAAAAAAGACGAGAATCAAATAGTCTCCTTGGGTGGGATGAGATTACCCGAAAAGATGTTTATCGATAGAATAGTCACCAATAAAAAAGCCAATAAATATCTAACCAAGCAAACTCAGGGTGTGGAAGCAAAACTACCATGAAACTGTTTTTGACCCACTTGCTGAGTGGAGGTTTCACGTCTATCACAACACCGATAAAATCATAAAATGACGGCTATATATATATATATATTCCCCGACCAACCATGTCCATAATGCTAACAGCTTTCCCCCTCTCTTTGCCTTTGCTGCATGCTTTCCTGCTATTCACTCGTGCCCATGAGACGACACAACTTCTTCACTGATACAGTTCTTTGCTGAATCATTATTGGAGGGCCGACGATACATGACGAATTTGCGAACATATAATACAATTGAAAGCAACCCAATTTGCAGAAAAGCATGTTACGAAACTTCTCTGCTTTTGAAACCAGATCATTTCATATATATATATGTCATAATCTTGCTTCTTAGTTGGTTTTAATGGAGGAACGGGGAGCCTCCAATCAGTTGTTTGGCGGCCATCTCTACAATCCCAACAGATTGTGATCGATCCTACCTGTTAAACACTTTGTTTTCTCTCATGCTCAGATATTGACATATTTTATTGACTATGACCATTTCCAATCTTTTGTTTTTTTTGTTCATTCTAACGTGGATATGTATATATATATATATATATTGGTAAAGTGAAGAAGAGCAAGGGGCAGAAAATTTTTTTTGCCCCAAGCTTTTCTGAGGACGGCCCAGATCTCTGGTTAAAAAATAAAATTTCAAAAGTGCCCCTGCCCCACCGCCGCGTCGCCTGCCCGCCGCCGCCCTGTCGCACCACCGCCCCGCCGAGTCGTCGCCCCTCGCAGCTGCCACCCCTTCGCGAGGGGGAGGGACGTGCTTCCTCCCCCTCCCTCCTCCTCGCTCCCCCGCTGCGGACACCGCCGCCAGTCGCGGACGCTCGTCCGCCCCGCTCCCCATCGACCCCGTCGTCCCGCCGCCGCGTCGCCCCCCGCCGCATCGTTGCCCCTCACGGCCGCCACCCCTTCGCGAGGGGGAGGGACACGCTTCCTCCCCCTCCCTCCTCCTCGCTTCCCTGCCGCAAACACCGCCGCAAAGTCGCGGATGCCCGTCTGCCCCTCTCCCCATCGACCCCGTCGTCCCGCCCAGAGGTTTTTTTCCTGTTGGGGCCGCTGCCGGCCAGATCCGGCCGCGGCTGCCCGCCCGCAGCTGGCGGCGACCAGATTTGGGCGCCCTCCCTCCCTTGCCACGGCGGCGGCGCTCTGCCTCTGCCCCTGCCCTCCATATGATCTGGGTCGTCCTTCTAATCGGACGGTCCAGATCAAATTAAAATTATTTTTTAAAAAAAAACTAATAAATGTGGGCCGTCCTTGTAATCAGACGGCCCAAAATAAAAGGTGCGCAGATATATATATATATATATATATATATATATATATATGTATGTATGTATGAATGCAATGGAAAAGTTTTAGGTAGAGGTCTTCAAACTAAAGTTTTTAATACATTGTATTATCGTGGGATGGGTTTGGATATTTGAAATTAATCAATATAATTTGTTTATATTGAAGTATCGACTAGTAATTTCAGATAGGATACAAGTTTAGACTATTTGGATATATAATATATATAAAACTATTGAAATTGGATACAAGTTTGAGATTATCCAATTCGAAGAAGTGATATTTTATTAACTTGTTTTAAAATATCTAAAATTTTTTATCATTTTCCCACATTTTGCATTAAATATTATATTTTTTTATTGGATCAAATACTAGGTTTAGTAAATTCTAATTGAATATAAATGTGGTAAATAAAATAGATGTAGTATTTGAATTCTGATCGGATTCAAAGGGGGTTCAGATATTCAAATCCGCATTGAACACAAATATTGTCATTTATATAACTCATAATCGATCTAAAACTCACCCCTAGATTAGCGGATAATTTATTTACTTTGACCACACATTTTTCATGGTATTTTACATTTTTAAATTCATATATAATAAACTCTAATATTTTCAAAATTAACATTTATTTGTAAAATCAAGTGTGAATAATCGAATAAGAATTGTCAAGTGGTGTTTGCGTATCAACTTCTTTCTTGCTCCACTAGCCCACTTGAATTAGTGGAATAGATAAACAATAACCTAATTCCTTGCATAAATGATAAAGTTCATCATACATGTATGATAGTCTGAGAGACCGAGGTGTAAAGATAAGATCGAAATGAGAGAAAATTGAAGGGAACTATTGCACTTTACCAGCTTTGTATGCCATCGTTCTGAACTGTTTCTCATGTACTCCATTACTAGATATGATAAGAGATAAGGAAAGATGGAAAGAAAACTCAGACATTTGTTTCTATTTACTTATTTATTTGACAAGATAAAAAGTTCAGTCTCACATCATCTTTAGCTTTGGATTTAGAAAAGATTCCCAATCTAGTAATGTGTCATTCGTTCATTTATGCTGAGAGATTAATAATACCGCACCAAAGATCAAACATTTAAAAATGAGTCGAGATCAAGTAGATCAGTCTATGAAAAACCATGATATCTAGCAGCTCGACGCCTT
This sequence comes from Piper betle, assembly GCA_033002965.1. Classification (NCBI taxonomy): domain Eukaryota; kingdom Viridiplantae; phylum Streptophyta; class Magnoliopsida; order Piperales; family Piperaceae; genus Piper; species Piper betle. The sequence goes on from JAURVB010014898.1 coordinate 48,087, forward strand.
CACAAACATATGCATAAACTTCCTTTAAATTTTTTTTTTGTGGGTCTACCCTTTTCCCAACTATAAGATTGAATTTGGGATATCAACCGAAAGGTGATGCTAACTGGTACCATGTTGACCCTTGATCTTAGGTTTTTTGTCATCTTACAGTGAATTAATTAAGTACTTACCATTAGAGAGACAATGAAACAAGTGTATAACAGAAATGCCCACATTCACAATAAAAATAAAAAACTCAGATTAAATTGAGAATCATTTGGGCAACGAGCATTTCTCCTCATTGAGAAAGTTGATGACCTGATCATGAAGATAGAATATGTTTTAGGTTGTCAAGTTGCAACCTATCTTGTTTTTCATGAAAATACTAAAATCCAAAACCACTGGTTTAGTAACAAGCATGCACATATATATTGTTTTATTATCATGTAGCCTACCTAGGGTGATGGGCATGCAGGTTGTCCCTCTCCAGAGTGGAGGTGAAGCAAAAAGTAATACTAGAATACAAAAGTCTGTTAAGAAAAGCGCAACATGCATTTTGTGGTGATGGGAGTTAGGTACATGGTTAGGTTTGAACCAAAACAAAAGAGCTGAGGAGTGCAACGAGATGCTTCCAACATTAGCACAATAAGTATACTTGCAGACTATCAATTTTTTCCCCTTCCTTTTGATAGACAACTGATCAAGAGAAAAAAAAAGATAGGATTTTTCTTAGCTGGTTAATGAATTAAATGATCAAAATTTAGGTTAATTATAACACATGCCCAATACTGTTATTTGTCGGTGTGGAATCAATATTTGCATTTGTAGTCATAACAAGTAGAACTATATCAAATTTCTTTATACACTATCATGCATAAAGCTTAGAGAGCAACAATTCAAATAAGAATGGTAAAATTTTTGTTCTAAATTGGACTAAGAAAAACACTGACAGGCCATCTCCTTTGCGCAACATAAAATAATTGCTCTCTTTGCAATTTAAACTGGTACTTGGAAAAAATAAGCTTTTCACCACATCTATGAAAATGTCAAGCAATAATCACATTACTAGGATATATATTTATTGAAAACATGCAAAAGCACAATAAATTTTAAGAACAATAACGCAGGAAGGGGGAAAATGGTTCCTATACCTTCGTTCAAGACACATCTGTCGTCAAAATTCACTATTTTCTATTTTCTACATGATTCTCCCGGTGAGACAGCCCACATCCTAATTTTAAACTCTGCAGTCTATGACCAATAACTTCCAAACAATATTGAGCATCCAATCACCTTATTTGTGAAGGTGAACAAAGTAGCCCTGATGTATCTGCTCCGACCATAGACAGTTCACACACAGAACAAATCTGTCCTTTGATTTCAGGAACAAAACGAGACCCACAGTATGGACAAGACACATCCTTCTGCCCACGGTATATTGGGACATAAGTGGCTCCACAAATCACAAAGGGATTTCTGAAATCATAGTTCAGCTTGTTTGCGTCTTCCATGTTTTTCTGAGTGCACATCTGCATAATTTGACGGGCAACTTTCACCTGCTTCTCATTTAAAGGGTCAGTCTGCAACAGTCGCTGAGCAAGATTAGCAGCAGTGTTATAGTTTTCGCCTTTATAGCAGGCTCTCATGGCATTTGATAAAGCAAGCCTTAAATGTGTTTTCTGAAGGTTGCAGTGGGTGAAGTAGGCAGCCAATTCTTGCTGTCGAATAGGTTCGTTATCCATTTCCCTCCTCTGCATTTCCATCTTCAACCCCAACACGTACTCCTTTGCTATAGAAATCAGCTCCTTAACTTCTTCCACTTCTTTCCTTGAATCAACGACAACCAACGGGACAGAATGTAGTATGCTTAGAAATTGCTTCAAAGCATCACCAAATTTTCCATCCGTTAGCGACCGATATGCAGGTTTAAGCTTCTCCTCCACAAGAGAAAACTTAACGACTAGCTCAGGTCCATTCCGCACATTTGGACTGTTAGTCTCATTCCAACCTTTCTCAATCGCCAATGGGATCACAGTTGCCAGGGAAAATGCACGCAAATAAGAATGACTGCCCAAGCTCAAGTCTATTAACGACGGCGTAAGAGGAGCAAAATTCACAATCCCTAATTGCCTGCTCAGTAAGCGCATTGTTGTTTCAAAATTGCCAGCTGCCGCATGTTCTCCTGCAAGAGAGGATCTTTGAGTCCAAATTTGGCTAACAGACATGCCTGGAGTTGGGGCCACAAATACTGATGACTGAGAATTTGCGGTGGCCTGCGGTGTACCAACTTCAGATGGTAGATCCAGATCTTCAAGGTCCCATCCACCATCTTGCTCTTCTTCATGAGGTTCCCCATCAGCAATTTCCAAGCTGGCATCAATAATTCCATTCTGCATGTCATCAACATCCCCAACATCCAACTCATCTCCCCAATCAGCGCCAGCAGCCTCCTCATCTTCATCAGCTCTAGACCTACCAACATTATCTAGTCCACCTTCAAAGATTCCCCTCATAACTCTAAGGAGAGGCCAATCACCACCAGACAATATGGGTGTAGGTGGCATGAGAAGTGAGGAGACTTTCCCAGCAGGTAGAGATGGTATATTGTCTCCCAACTCGGACGCAAGTCTTTCTGCATCTTCAGTGAGCCCGTGAGCAGCAGCAGTCACGTATGCAAGGGGCACATGTCCAACATTTTCCAATATTTTGACACGCTCATGGATATCACCAAGATAAAGAGCATTGTGAAACTGTCCCATGACATCATTTTTTATTTCTGCTATTCTCAGCATTTTAGACAGCTTCTCCAAATTTCCTGTTATGAGATACAAGAAAGATAGCCTCTCAAAATTTTTGGTCCTCTGATACGCATATTCAACAATGCTTGCATTTCCTTGTCGAAGGGCCTCAATACCTAGCCTGTACCAATGATCTTTCTCATCAATTTCCTTCGCCGCGGCTACAGAAATCTGTATGTTACCACTTTCCAAAGCCAAGTTGAACCGGGTTCTCTCATCTTTGACAAAGTGCAGGGCCACATCAGGAAACCCCTTCTGTTGAAGATAAGCAATCATTGCCTGCCCACATAATTGGGATCCACGAATCATACTCATTACATGGTCATACCTTTTCCTCAGTAAAGAAAGCTTGAACATATACTCTGTTGAATCAATCGAAATTATTCCATTCTTGCCATTCCGATCCAAATAAAAAATAGTGCTGCCCATAACTTTAGTGATATATATCGGATCATTCAAAGTTCGAATAATCCCATTATCACCATTTGGAAGACAATACTTAATATGATTCAAAGTGGTGTATACAAAAACTCCATTGTCATCCCATCCACCACTTTTCACCCGTATTGTTTCATGAAGAGTGCATCGGTGCACAAGTCTCTTACTAGAAATGACAATGGCATGTTTACTAAGCAAAGCAACATTCTCCATGTCATTTGACCAAATAATGTACTTGATAAAAGGAGTTTGTAGTTCACCGAGGACAGTTCTCTGCTGCAGATCTATGATTGCAACCCTATCATCACCTCTGCAAAGCAAGTTCCCCGTCCCAGCGTAAAAAATTGCATCACATACAACTGGGATGGCAATTTTCTTAACAATTTCATTCTGGAGGTTTTTAATCAAAGCTTGGTTGCTACTTCTGTCAAGCACAGCAAACCTATTACGAGCTACAAATACAGCTGATCCGCCAATTCCTCGCTTTGGTTCGAGAATGTTGTCACCTCTGCTAACAATGTTACGGGGTACAATGTACAGCTCATATGACCCACCATCCATATCTGAGCAAATCAAAACTACATTTTCCGTTGGACTGTAGGACAGTGTTTTGAGGCCTTGATTCAAGCTAGCAGATCCAGGCCGTCTAATAGCAATAAGCTGAGTGTCTTTTTGAGTTGAAAACTCAAAGTGCCAAAGAAATCGATCCTTGACATAGTATAATGAATCAATACCAGTGGAAAAAGCTGGTCTTTCTCTCTCCAGTTTAAAAACGATCATACCACTATCATGGCCAGCTGCTAGAAGATTCATTTCGGGGTGAGCTGTCAAAATCCAGAACCTGTCATGTTCTCTTCGGAATGTCTGAATACCAGTTCTCTTAGAAGCATTCCATACACGGATGCTTTTGTCTTCTGAGTTGGAAACAATAATGTCCTGTTTCGCATGAAACAGGACACAAGACACATTATTCACGTGCCCCCTTAAAGTGTCCACTTCCCAAGCTTTAGTATCTGAAGGTCAAAACAAAGATATCGTGGTAAATCTGAGAAATAGCAAGCAAAAAGGCAATCTAAATAATTTTTACACAAGATTTGTACAAGGAAAAAAATTAAAAGAAATTTTTTTTAACACGTAAACACAATCATTGAATGCAGGAGGGAAAATATGCAAAATGCAAATTTCAAGTCACCTTCAGCCACAAACTAAAAAAAGCATCTCGACATCATCATCCACCACTTCCAAAAAATTTTGAGCTGGAACATGGATCTCATATTTCTTATTTCTTCGTTTTGTTTGTTCATGAACCCACGACAATATTTTGACTATATCCTAATATATCACTTGAATAACTATACAAAAAAATTAAAAATAGATTATCAGCATCTGTTCCATTCTTAAGAAAATAAGTTTGCATTTCATTAACAAAATGACCTTCTTTATGCAGGTAACCAATATTAATAAGAAAGTGCTTTGTCGCTTGACATTGAAGTTTGTGTTGTCGTAGAAGCAAATCAACTCCTAAGAGATGAAGGCAGTTCCAATTAAATACTTAGTAGCACTTGCCCTCTAAATAGACAATGAAAATGATATAGACTAATAACACCAAATCCATGTGGTTAGTAACAAATTACCACTCATTCTCCACAATTTAACTTGTCGATCATCAGCTCCGGATACAATTAAAGGCAAGTTGGAATGAAAAGAAGCCCAGTTAACGCCGCGATCATGACCTTCCAGAACATATTTTATGACAGCATCCCCTCCTCCAAATAAGTCGGAGTTCATTTGACTGAGCCGTAGGATGTCATCTGATGGAGAAACTGCCTTCTTTCTTAAGGCACTAATGTCCCAGACTCGAACAGTTTGATCAAGTGATGCTGATACAACCAGGTATTCTTTTGGATGGAAGGAAGCACACATGACATAGTGATTGTGGCCGGTTAGAACAGAAATGCAAGTTCGTGACTGCCAGTTCCATATTCGGATGGTCTGATCATCACTGGCACTTACAATCCATGGAGATTCACCATGGAACTGGACGGTACGAATGTAATCAAGGTGTCCCAGTAATGTAAATAGACAACGGTGCAGCTTATAATTCCACACTTTAATCTTGTAATCGTCCCCTGGAAAGCAAATTGATGTGTGAATCAAATATCAGAATAATAACAAAACTGAAAAAACTAAATCATCACCAACCGAATTTTCTACCACTACATCATCACCTACCTGATCCCACATGACTAGGCATGTGTGCGTTAGATATTTTTCACAAATACAACTAAAGTAACCTGTACGGGCTTTTGTATTTTTAGCTCAACTACTTCATTTTATGAAATTGGCATGTTGAAAGTTGTGTGTTGCTAGCGAGAAGATAAAAAACTGCCAGACAATTGGTCTCAACTCCTTCACACGAAGCCAATTCATTTATCTATCTATGGGGAGGGAGCTCATTTTGAAGCAATAAGCTTAAGTGTTTTGGAAACAAAGTGTTTTGTTTTCTATTTAATGAAAAGAAACATCATGGACGTAATGAACAAGAGGCAGTAAACTAGTTCAAATGCACAATTAATCACACATAGGAACTTTGCAAGTAAATACCTAACAAGACAACTTGTAGCTAACTATTACCACCATGTCCATACCCAAATCCAACTAAAATAAAAGAACAGAATACTTCACATTACATTCAATAGCTTGTGGTCCCAAAAGGGCTGCTTTCAATCATTCTATGTCTTCAATTAAAAATGATTTGGATGACACAGAAGCTTTCTTCCAAAATTATCTATAGGTCGTTGGGCAGCGGCCTGATGGGCCATATAAATACTAGTACAAATATCAAATGATCCCCTCGTTCAATGACAATGCAGCAATTGCCTTCGCCGCACACCAGGCCCGATCTGTATCTTTTAGCTTATACAGGTATAACAAAAGGTATTTTCAGTTG